>JABWIB010000125.1:10565-22974 GCA_016617825.1 Platyplectrum ornatum | reverse complement strand
AGGATGGCGGGTACGCCAGGCATCAACCAGGCCCAACTCACTCACAACACGGGCAAAACTAGTAGAGGGGGTACCAGACACAGGAGCAGACTCACGCCACCGNTCAAGCGCATCATCCAAAACAGCATTAAAGTCTCCCATACACAGCACAGGAAACGTGGGGTAAAGAGACATAAAAGCGAACAGACTATGCAACAGGGAGGGGGAGTACGGGGGAGGGATATACAGCGCGGCCAGGACCGTAAATTGCACCTTTTACTAAACCTTAATAAATGGAAACCTGGAGGAGCAGCCAATCTCATTCTAGTCATCTCTCTTTATTATATCAATACAAGCAATAGCTAAGATATGATGGAATATAAACTCTGTTACCTCCTTTTTGTTTTTGACTCATAACCATAACAATTGTGTGTGCAGGTTATCATGGTATAAAATGGGGAATTGCCTTATCCTTTGCAAACACATTAAACTTATTTCTATTTCTTATCTTTTCTGCGTCATCTTTATTTACCAACTATAGAATGCGCTACTGGCTCAGAGTATATCTGAGTATCACTATATAAACAAAGTTCTAGCAATCTAGACACAAACACAAGTCACTGCTATAACCGCTCCTGCACAGAGAGGTGGTGTGTGGAAGGGAAGGGTAGAGGAATGTACTTCATGTACAGTAAGGACTTGCTCTAGAAACTAAACCCCATCCAGACATGAATGTAAAGAATAAATAGTAAAATCAAAGATCCAAGAACCATTCCATTTATTTAGTGTAAGTAGAAAAACCTACTCCTAACTGCTTATTAGCAATGATGTGTGTGAATACGGAAAACCAGATAAAAGCCCCTATAGGGGCTATAGAACTTGTGCTACAGTACAGTTGCTATAGGCTATTTCCTAGATCTGTGATGCAGCATGACATATATATTGTAAAGAGGTACATGAACCGCTCCCTCATCAGAGGAGAATGCCTGGTCAGTTAAGGTATCAATAGATGTGTGTAAGTAGTGAGTATGTATAAACACAGATAAGGTGGTCTGGAAATGCCTGTGTGTGTTTTGCAGTCTCTTTTTCAAGGCATTAACAAGCTAAAACATGCTTCCTGTTTAAATACTCTTCGGATACTTCCTAATAGACAATGATTCCCACTATAGGTATCTGTAGGGGCTGCAACTACCAACTAGTATCTCATTCAACTCTCAATCAACTATCACATTTATAGTATGTGTTCTATATGAATAACACACAGAGTATGTTGGGATAGTGAATGTAGGATAGCCTCCCTAGTGCACCCCAATCCCTTTGCAGCGATATCAGGTCCAAGATATGTAGTCACATTGGTCTCATTTTAATTCTAAAACATTTTGCAAATATTCATTATACGGTGGTTCAGTATACATTGTGTACCAAATGATCCCAATGGTGATATTTCCTAGGACAAAAAGTTATAACGGCCTTGAATGAATTAATTCTACTGATCCTCCAGTAAGAGCCCACATGCTTGCTGATTGATGGAGAGACTGATAGAGGCACTTTATAAATATGAACTAAACGTGCCTATAGCTCATAATAGAAGCTTTAATTTAACTATTTTTTTGGAATAATTTTTTGTTACTTAATAATTTCTTTGTTAGTTCATATTTTTAACCTTTATGAATCAGTAGGTCCCCCACATATTTATTAAGATGCCACTTAGTTAAGGCTTTCCTATAGAGAGAGTCAGCTTGAATGGCTCAATGGCAGAGATAACAGGAAAAGTGTGCAGCAGTTTCCTCTGCTCAGCACCTAAGCAAACATGACCTCATTCATTCCTTGCTGGTCACGTGCCCCTGCGGCAGCTTGCCGGGTGAGCTCTGACTGGGCACAGCTCTGTGGCCTGATGTTTCCCATGACTCTGGCTAAACATGGAAAGTTTTTCCATATGCCTTGTTACTGAACTCCTGGTGGTTTGGACCTGTGTACACAAGACGTGGGTGTGCACAGGAAACAGGAATCCTTTCTATTAATAGGAAAGACAAAACTATATGAGCTCATGTAACATTAGTTTGCCACCTTTCCTTGTATTATTGTGTATGCTAGGCCCAGTATACTCTCAGGCTCCCATATAACTGGCAGTCTCATAATTATATTTGTAACTGCACATGCATATAACCAATGATAATAACAATAAGAGATGTGTACCTCCATGAGCGTCTCTTCAGGGAGCTCAGGCACTTCGAACATCACAACTCCTTCAGCGTTTGCAGTCCCAGTGTCAGGAAAAGCATACCTGAGGCCAGATGGAGCTTCAAATGTCTCACCGCCAGTGCCAACCACAAGATGTCTGCCAGTGTATGAACCAGCGGAGCTCTGAGAGCTGGATGACCCCACTGGGAGGGAAGTAGAAAGGAAACACCTGTTATGCAGGTTATGGACGAGTCACTCAATATTGATATTAACCTTTTCTTATAGGACGCTGCATGGTGTATAGCGATACTATTCTAATCAAATTAAAAGAATACAATAAATGAAACATCCAAAGGTTTACCTGAAAAGAGCCGTGTCCGTGTTGTTTGGGGAGGGATTGTACCATCAGGTGGAGAACCCACTGTGAAGATAACTGGAGCTGGGCTGACAGAGCCTTGTGCACCACAATGCAGGTTTCCTCCATAGCCTATTAAGGGGGCTAAAGTTATAAAAGTTATATTAATACCTAGTACTGATACTGAAGACAGCTAATTTATACCGGTGACCTACTGTATAATTGCTTATTAAATTAATATGACAGTTGTAAAGCTTGACCTATGATAGAAGAATACTGTAATATGCAAATATCAATCTAATAATTTAGCAGCTGTTCTGATTAATGGATATCAGTGTATAAACACGAGGTGGCATTTCTCATTACAGAATGAACTGTGCAGAAGCTGTGTAGATTTAGGGTATGGGGTTTCCACTACTGTACACTGTATAATGTATGGAGGGCATCAGCTTACCGGCTATCTCCATGGGCTTTTCCGCATTCAGACTATCTGTGCTGCCAATGTCAGTAGCCTGTGTCCCAAATGCTGCTTTAAGCAGGAGATCTGTGAGTCTTCCAGTGCTGAGAGATCTGCAGAATATCAAACAACAATGTCTATATGATGCTGTCTAACAACCTAACATCTCAGAAAGATTAAAGTAAAGGATCAGAAAACATGATTAGCTCAGTGACCACGACACATTTACTCCTTGGCCTAAATTTACTAAACAGGGAGATTGAAAAGTGAGGATGTTGCTCATAGCAACCAATCAGATTCAAGTTCTCTGTTTCATTTTACACACTGGAGAATGTGAGCTTGAATCTGATTGAAAAGTTAGGATGTTGCCCATAGCAACCAATACGATTCAAGCTCACATTCTCCAGTGTGTAAAATGAAATGAAACAGAGAACTTGAATCTGATTGGTTGCTATGAGCAACATCCTCACTTTTCAATCTACATGCTTAGTAAAGATATTTTACAAGTTAAGCAGATTTACCATAATATTAAGCTTTTTTGCTTTGAAAACCATATGTTGTTTTGGGTGGAGTTCCCGCTGAAGCAATTATTTTTAAAACATGATTCATAAGGCTTAGTACTTTCCACTGTGCTTTCCTAGGGCTAGAACTTTTATTTAACAGAAGGTGACCAATGCAATTTTGTGACGGTTTCCCAGATGTGTCACTATGTGGTCATATTGGTCATAGGCATGTGGTGTGACAGTAAGAAGACTCTGAAATAAGAGGATAATGACTCCTATTATCTCCGCTATTCTTCTTATGCGTAAAAACCAAAACAGCATGAAGTGTTGTTCTATATAATGAACAAAACCTCTTTCAAGGTAAAATGATTATATATATAACTTGTGATTAATATGTTAATACTGAAATGAAACTCTTTTGATGTAAATAATGTCATCCCAGGCCATAAAATCTCACTGTAAGGAAAGGGTACTTTCTATAAGTACTTGTAAATACTGACATATGGTTAGTTACTCAGTGCTAAAACTATTTCAGGACANAGATAAGAACTCATAAGGACATGCTGTACATTTATTTATACAGTGACTATATTCATAGCTCTCTGCCGTTCACAATCACATTTCCATTAACAAAAGCACAGTACTTAAGCTGTGTACAGAACAAAGGTTATTTGTAGCCGAGATAATTGCCTTGTTTTCTATCCAATGAGTCGACTATTTGTGTATCAAGCAACATGCGGGTCCAATGGTCTCCATGAATGTGTTTGGGTGTCAACACATGTTTTATTTTTCAAGCCTGTCGCTGCCATTTATTTGGATGTGGAAATTGTGATCAAAATTAGTTCAAAAAATATTTAGCATGTTATTACCTGCCAAAAGGACCCTTCATTTCCTCCACAGGCCGTAGCCCTAGGCCAGCTTGTTGACANTGGTACTGACCCATATTCTTCAGGTCTGGAAGGGTCTTGTTTCGAGTTGGGGGAACCACCACTCCTTGGTGGGTAAAGAGAGTCAGCAAGTTCTGGGAGCTTGTCCCCCTGGGGAATTCAAATGGCGATATGCTCTGCAGGGGTAAGGAACAGGTAGAAGTTACATGGGTCAGGGGAAGAATGACAGTCATTATTTCCACATTTGTGAGCTAAGTATTTCTTAGTTGAGCTTTTGGAGTAAATTATTTTTTACTGTCAGTGAACACAATTATTAACGCTTTGTGAATTTCCNAGAATTTCCTTACCTTTGTGGGTGAGCCCAATATTGTAGGAAGGGGGCTTCTCTGCATAAACTCAGAAAACTTGGGGGAGGACCGAAGAGGACGGCTGGGCTGTAGGCTGTGCATTTGCTGGGGAGGACTTTGCTGGGTATGGGCAACTCTGGGCATCACCGGATCTGAAAGCTGTTTCTTTATTTTCTGTCTGCATGGCTGGAGGTCTGACAAATTTGGGGCGCTATGAAGACGAGTCCCCATCGCACAGGAACTCTGCGTAGGCACTGGCATGCCTGGCAACATATAAAACATAATGGTGAATAAATGACACTACTTTACTGCTTCACATAACATATAAATAACAATTATTATGCATATTATTTTATATTATTAGACTTCACACCTATATGAATTGTTATTAAATGTATAAGAAATAAGGTAAACGGCAAGTGTTTGATATCTATTTATGTGAAAATAAATTGACCACCTCTGTTTTAGGAGGAAAACTGACTGCAATGAGTTACAGGTACAAACTGGTCCCAGAACTACTCTGCTATAATTGGGGACATAGACGAGTGTAGGTAANACTTGCATTTGGAAAACAGCCAGTGCAAGGGGTCAGGTTACTAAAGTCAGCGAAACCCTCAAATATTCTGGTAGCCAGAAAGGGTAGCTGAGCAAGACTATTCTATATAAGACTAGACTTGATTTAATTCAACTTATTTAAGACATCCTTAACTACATAACAAGGAATTTGTTGCTGTATTAAATCAGGTCATTTAAAATAAATATTTGAAGAGCTCTGGAAATATACCACCAGTGCATTTACAAGAATCTCCCCAGGCATGTGTGACAGAAGGAATGACTCACCAAGTGACTCAGAATTATACTAAAACAGCATTAACTAACACACAGCATAAAAACACATTGGCCTAAATCACTAAGCAGGGAGATAGAAAAGTGGGGATGTTGCCCATAGCAACCAATTAGATTCAAGCTCTCATTCTCAAGTATGTATAATAAAACAGAGCTAGAATCTTATTACTATGGGCAAAATCCCAACTTTTCAATTTCCCTGCTTCTCATGTTCTGGCGGCGATTTTGGCAGCCATTTGATCCACATGTTTTAAATGCAAACCAAACAGAACCAAAGGGAATTGTTATTGTAGATCCAATGTAGTGCGATAAGATCTCAGCATCTGGTACCTGGTTTACTGGAGTCATTATAAATGTAAATCATATACTCACCATAGACAGGGCTTTTGGTTCTAGTCTCTGCTCCTCCTGGGATTCTACTGACGTGCTGCACAGGTTGCTCAGGTATAGTTCCCACTGTGACATCAATAAATAAATAAAGTATAAATATGCATTTGAGCTATGTAAATTAAGCTGCTGGCTTCTTGTATGAAAAGACAAAACACCCAAGAATTAGATTAAAGGCCAGGGCCTATATTTACTAAGAAGGGAAATGGAAAAGTGGGGATGTTGCCCATAGCAACCAATCAGATTTAATCTCTCAGTTTTACATAATGGGGAAGTGAGCTTGAATCTGCTTAGTAAATATAGGTCCAGATGTGCTTTACCTTGTGGAGAGGGAATGTATGGCTTAGCCCCTCCAAATGAAAATCTTCTTGTTGTAGGGGCAGAGGTGCTTTCTGTAGGGAAAGGAGGAGATGTCCCTGTTCTCATTACATTGACTGGACTACAACTGCTGGACTTCCGTGCCATGCCAGATCTGAAAAATACCCATCCAAAGAGATATTATAATCCTGACCAATCAACAGTGTCAAGGAGCAGACAGACATATACCAGCCTTACCTATTTGGTGTGTACTGGTTAGGAGACTGCAGGTTCTGTTCTATCCTCCGATAGTTGTGAATTTGAGACGGAACAGGAATGGGCCCTGACTGGACATTTCTACCACATAATGCCTGCGAAAGTCTAAGAAAGAAAGAAATAGAAATCAAGATGACATAAGCTACTAAATGGACTNCTATCAAGAAATGTCACAACCTGAAGAAGAGCAGATAAGATGCACTACTTTTATTTTTACCTTGATGGGCTTGGGGAGCAGCTATAAGGAAGTGTAGGAGATGGTGTACGAGCCCTGCTCTCTAGGCCAGTTGATGTCAGCAAGGAGCTGGTAAGAAAGAATAAAAAATCCTCTAGAAAAAAGAGCAATAACCAGATATTCTTACACTNGTCCTCTTCTAGACCTATATTTACTAAGCAGGGAGACTGCAGGGAGATTGAAAAGTGGCNATGTTGCCCATAGTAACCAAACAGATTGTAAAATGAAACTTGAATGAGAGCTTGAATCTGATTGGTTGCTATGGGCAACATCTCCACTTTTCAATACCCCTGCTTAGTTAAGTTAGGCCGTAGTGTTTAACTATAAGAGGGAAAAAGGAAAGGTTTACATTAAGATAAAACTACATTTAATATCAGAGGCAAATTAAATTGATTCTTTGTATGCATGAAGAATACTTTACTTTTGTTTATTGCACACAGATACTGACCAGCATACTTTTACACTGTTATTTAAGATTATTGAATTTAGGAAACTTCACCACTCTAATACAGATTGTAAAATATGAAATTTGTTGTATTTACAACAAATAGAGAAAATGGTGACTTAGGGGACNATTCAATCTTTAAGGCGCAATGTTTTTCCCCCGCTTTACGCAAACAGCGTAAGAGAGAAAACTCACACTTTTTAGCTTGCGGCCCCGTTGAGCAGCAAATAAAAAGAAGCGAGGCTTCAGTCCCGTAATAGACGGGAAGAATCGCACTTCGCGTTTTTTCCTGTCTTCGCACGGGATTGAAGTGGCCCCATAATCTGAAGGGAAATGTACTTACCTGCTATACATTAATGTGTCTTGAATGGCTTTGCTGCTGGCAACGTCTGCGTTATCACCTGGGACAACAAAAGGAAAGAAATGTTAGGAGAAACAGCACAAAAAGGAGCAAATCTGAACCTGAACAAACTATATAGCAATGTGATATAAACAAAAATGACACTTTATGGAAATACTAGACTTTTTGTATAAAAACACTGAGCAACTTTATTTTTATACTCTAGAAAACCAAATGTGTCCCAACATACCATGTTTCAACTCATTCTACTTGCACATATTATAATTTGCCTCCCCCTGTCATTTAACATGGATTTGCCAAAGTGCAGATTTGCTCCTTTGTTTGCTGTCACTCCCACCTCTGGATCAGCTGTTCTTTGGAGGTCAGAGGGCACAGGCATGCATGGGATTTCCTGTCAATGGTCTTTACTGCGTTTTACTTGCCTCTATAGATGTATATTGTACAAGCAATACCTACCTGAGGTTGGGCCTTACATTAGTTAGTACTAGTTGGGACCCTGCACACTAATCTTAATTGTTTTTTGGGAAACTGTTTAGTTTTTTTTTCCTAGAAAATTGCACCTGCCAACTAAACTCATAGGATTTATATGGTGAGAAAAAAAATGTCTGATCCTTTGTTTTAATTGCCTGGGAAACAGACCAGAGTTTAATTATAATGTTCAGACTGAGCAACAGTAATTAGCTAGCACTACACAAAGATGTGGATCACTGGGACACAGGCAGAATAACAAAGGCACCACAATTGTCCTATTAGCCTGTATGTTTTAATCTGCCTATCACAGCACATTGGTTTCCTTTTAACTCCTTGCCAGCTATTGAATTAACTTGCATTTAGAACAACCCTTGGAAAGAGTATTCAAGAGNAAGACAGCTGGGTCCCCATGTTCTTTTTAAATACGTTGTTCTGTTTTTGTTATCTTTGTTTGCAAAGTGTCTCTGAAATGCTTGGAAACATGGTGTGTTATGCTCCATATATACAGGGCATATCATAGAAACATAGAAAGTNAAGGCAGATAAGAGCCACATGGCCCATCCAGTCTGCCCCATTGTGTATTTAAAACTATCTTTAAAAATATCTTTATTATTATTACATATCTATTTATGATGAGTAAGATTAGAACAAATGTTCTCAACCACAGTCATCAGGGACCCCTGAGCAGAACATGTTTCACTTGCAATTCAGCCCTTCTGTAATAGACACGAAAAAGCGCACAACCGGCTTTTCCGCGCCTTAAGCGCGGATTGAATAGGCCCCTTTGCATCAACATGATAGTCATAACTGAAGCATAAACGGCCGTATATAAATATACACACACACACAGCCTTCATAGTAATAACACAATATGCAAACCTTGGGAACATGGGAACTGGGCCGGCACCATAACAAAATCATCCGTGTCACATGAAGAGTTTTTGCTGCTGCTTCCTCCAGATTCCTTTGAAACTTGAAGGAATCCCGGAGAATCGGGGACTGGAGAGACCAGGGTTTTTTCCTGTGTTTGCTGCATTTCTCCCAGAGATTGCTGTGTGTTAGAAAAACATGTTTTTAGACACACAGTCATGATATATGCATCATACAAATCATCAAAGTACATACTGAATTACTAAGCCAGAATTAAAACNTGCGTGCCCCCTTATGGGAACATATATATCAGTTATGAAATGGTAAATCATTTACTGGTGGAGATGCCAAGTGTGATGTGGAAGAACTACTGCAGGAGCTTCCAGAACCGGAACTGGGATATGAGGGCATTGGCACTGGGGCAGCTGAGGAGAGACATAGAAAAAGAGAAATGTCAATGCAAGGTGTTGCCGAACAAGATATTCCAGTATCATTTCTAAACTCACTTATAATCTGAGAGAATACATAATGATGCTTAACGTATGAAACCAATATATTCCCTGACGTAACCATACTAGATAATAAACACTAGTGTGTTGTTCTACATTGCACAACAAAACAAAAACTAGACATTGATTTTGTTACNTTATAAGAGAATACGTACATTTCTTCATAGAGGAGCCTGCATCCAAAAATGGATGGTGAAAAAATTCATCTATAAAGAAGAAAAGCATCATATTAGCAGCAAATCCTTCAATACTGTAAACTATGGTAGGAAACCGGTGGCTCTCCGGGTGTAATCAAACTACAAATACCAGCATGCTTTGCCANGTATCAACTATGTCTGTGCATTTAAANTGTGCTGGGACTTCTAGTTCTACATANAGGGGGTGATATACTGGAGTAAAGCAATCTTCTAGTGCAGGGGTAGGCAACCTGTGNCTCTCTGNNGCAATCTGCTGGGACTTGTAGTTTGACAACACCCGGGGAGCCACAGGTTGNCTACCCCTACTCTAAACTAATACAAACCATTCATATATAACAAATCATTTAAGAGCAATAAAAAGCACTGTGGTCCACCCAGTAGTATTTAAGTTGCATGCTTGCATTTCACATAAATAAAGTGCATTGCGCACTCAGATCTAACGTAGTTATGGGGTTATTTTTAATAAATAAAATATTTATATAAACGTTTACCCTTATTTATAACTTATAATAACCTCAATATTTAACATTACATTAAAAAAAATAATACATTGAATAGGAAATCTGACATTTGTCAAGCTCAGGAGTACTTCCATATTACACATAAGCCTATGTAAATACAACTGTTTACAGGAAGCCTCCCATGCTCTAAAGGCAGTGATNCTTATTGCAGCTTCTTGGATGGAGGGATCAGCGATCTGTCCCCCTCCTCTTTAATACAGCTGCTTGGATGTTATCTGAGAAGATCTACCAAGCTGAACATATTCTAAGCGTGTGCCCTGTAGCACAGTACAGCATGGCAACTCCCACACCCATATGCTAAGGGGGCAGCAGTGGCAAGGGTACAGTCCAGTCTGCCATTATACGAACAATGTAAAAATCATGATAAACATTTTACCGAAGTCCATTCGTTCCTTCTGGTTTCTCTGCAGAAGTCTCAAAAGGAGGTGCTTCAAATGACCTGAGCTTTCTCGTGGGATACTGTAAAACACACGTATACAGAAGAGTTAAACATGGCAGCACAGCAATACCAGGGCAGAGCTGCCCAGCCGAGCGCTGGGATAGCTGGAATCGCAGTATAGGAGAAACGCTGAACAGAAGATTCGAGCAATCAGTGCGAGCGAAAAGCGAGAGGGGAGCGTGGGTGCCAGGTTTAAATTTAACAGCTGAAGGCGCCCTGGTATTATTCTTCAACACTCCTAAACTAGATTGTGAGTAGTAGAAGTGAAGTATATATAGGCTGTAAAAATTGCTCTGTNTATGAATACAATATCAAAGGACACACAAAATCAGTCTGTGTGTAAATGTAAATCATTGGACGGGTAAAGATGCAGCATAGCTGACTTACTGTACATGTCTGTTTAGATGGTTTAGGGAAATCCTATAGGGCAGGGGTAGGCAAACTGTGGCTCTCCAGGTGTGGTCAAACTACAAGTCCCAACATGCTTTGCATGCTGTGACTTGTAGTTTGCCAACACCAGGAGAGCCACAGTTTGCCTACCCCTGCCCTATAGGATTGCTTTACCCCAGTATACCACCCCCTCTATGTTGAGCTAGAAGTCCCAGCATGCTTTATCTGCATAGACATAGTTGATATCTGGCAAAGCATGCTGGTACTTGTAGTTTGACAACACCTGGAAAGCCGCAGGTTGCCTACCCCTGGTTTAGGAGCAGCAATGCTACATTTGTGACTTGTTGGGGTTAAAAGACATATCTCAATGTTATCATAGTGAGGAAAGGGGAAACTGTTCCTTAGTTGTAATTATAAATATCCTTATTTGTCCTATTTCCTTAAAGCACCTCAATACAACACAGATGCTTTTGTGCCTGCATGTAAACGCCGTCCAGCCTTCCACGGCTTTCCTCAGATAACCTGCCTCATTTGCTGAAGGGATTAGGAGCTCTCTGTCTGAGCCTGGCACTCGTCGTTATGTAGTGTTCATTAGGGAATGCTAAAGTAAGTGCCAACTGTCTGGTGCCCATCTTGCTGCTAGCACAGAGCATTAGTACAACAGGTGTAAGCAGNGAGTAAGGCGATGGAAAAAGCCCGTAATGCTGGAAGAATGATTACTTGGGTGTGAGGGTCTTGTTTTTTTCATAGAAGAGGCGAAGATCCTGAGGACTGCTGGCCTGAAAAGAGAAGGAAGCTTTAACCAACGCTGGATGGCATGCAGACTGCCTGGGCGCAGGAGAATTATTTTTANCATAGTCAGCACACAATAAGCATTTCATCTGACTGGTCAACACCCCTCAACCACACGTCCCATTTAGCATCTCCAAATATTATTTTACTGGACTCATTTTGCAAAGAAGGTGTGTAACCACGCTGACCTCAGCAGCAGCGACACGTACCCACCTCTTGTTACATAAATACATGTGAACTCCCTTTTATCTTTTATATTTCTGCAGNATCCCAAAATAAATCAACTAAACGAAGCAAAATAGCATCAACAGAACAAAACCATAACTTATTCACTATGGGTAGCACAACGTGTCAGCCATACTTTCTCTGTAAAGCCTGCTTAGAAATATACATAGCACATATTTATATCCTAATAAAACATAATGTGATGTGATGGAAACTATAGCGCACGGCTAGGAGTTATACCAATGACAGTCCAGCAGTCACACTGCTACAGTGATGGAATAGCAGGGCAGCTATGTTTTGCATGCACAGAACTGCAGCTAGTCCACTTACTGTATGCTAAAATAATAATGGCACCGTCTGCACAAGCACCGACCAGCATTTCTATTACACATGTGCAAGGGACTGGGCTCCCTCCATCCTGAGACCTGATGCACCCTGG
>JABWIB010000124.1:134488-153700 GCA_016617825.1 Platyplectrum ornatum | reverse complement strand
CATTTCCTTCTCTTTCTTTTGTAAATATTGAACAGAAATAATTGTTTAGATGATCAGCGATAGCCCGGTCACCCTCCACAATTCCCCCACTCTCAGTGTGTAATCTCACTATACCCTCTTTAGTCAGGAATCGGACTTAACTTATACCAGACATGTGCAGACAAGAGCAGATGTTTGTCAGGAACCGCGCTTGTACCGGAGAGGTGCAGACAAGAGTAGATGCTTGTCAGGATTCCGACTTGTACCGGACAGGTGCATACAAGAGCAGATGCTTGTCAGGAACCCGACTTGTACCGGACAGGTGCATACAAGAGCAGATGCTTGTCAGGAAAATGACTTGTACCGGACTGGTACAGGAAAGAGCAGATGCTTGGCAGAAACCAGACTAGTATCAGAGAGGTCCAGATAAGAGTAGATTCTTGAAAGGAACCTGACTTGTACCGGACAGGTGCAGACAAAGGTTATTACTTTGTAAAACTGGGCTTTAACTGGAAAGGCAATGATGGACCTGATTCAAAGATTTGCAGAAGCGCAGCTCTGAATAGAGCGCAGGGAGAGGGGCAGACCTTATGCCCTGCATCCCTGTGCTAATGTAAAAACTGCAGAGGTTCCGGATGCTGTATCCGGAGTCTCTGCTAATGTTTACTCGCAGCGATCACTGCGAGCATGAAAGCCGGCAGTCAATGCCGGCTTTCATGAATAAAAAATAATAATAATAATAAAAAAATTATGATAAAATAAAAAAACACACAAACACATTTATATAAATAAACAGTTAATGAGGCAGGTGATTGTCCATAGGACATTACCTGCCTCTGTGCCTCTACGCTAAGCCTGCACCATGTCCAGACTTGGTGCAGGCTGCGCTTCCAATTAGCAGGGCTTAGCGCATATGTACATATGCGCTAAGCAGAACTGCGAAACTTCGAGTCTCCACCAGCCTGGCTGGCGGAGGCGCAGGGCTGAATCAGCCCCGATATCTCCAGAAGACAGGATTTAACTAGAGCGCCTCAGATCAACATTGGCTGTGCAGAGAGAACTGACTACTGGTGTTGCAAAGGTTTATGACTCAGAGGCGAGGTAAACAGAACAGGTGAACAGGATACATAATGGTCTGGAACCAAGGTTTGAAACCAATGCAACTTATGCAAGTCTCCAGGAATCAGAGGCACAGGATCACTGTGAAAGGTGGAGCATGACGTGGAGTCTGATAGGGCGAGCAGGACACTTGACAACGCTGACACAGAGCTTTTACTACAGGTACTATAATGGATCCCAACAGGTGCCTAAAAGGATTCTGACCAACCAGAGCTGAGAGGCTCTTCAGCTGTGACTGGTTATTCTTTGTATAAATACCTGGCAAAGAATTCTCTTCCTTGTTAATGATATCGTTTTATCTAGCCGTTAATTTAGCTTTTTTTTGTATTTCTCCTCCTGTTACCACTCTGTTATTTTGTCTTTCTGGATCTGCTCTTGTTTAGCAAGATATACTTGTGTAGTTGTATGATGGATACTTGATATTCTATTTCTTTCCTACTGTTCTTACATCCTTGTGTACCAGTGCTGTGTGTGTTCTTACTCTTTCCAGGAATCTGTTGGCTGTCTTTCTGGACATGACTCTTGTTTACAGTTTAGTCATATTTTGCATGTCCAGTCTGCTCCTTATCCTGAATGTGTCCATCTGGTACTGGTATTATATGTGTTGACGTGGGCGTAGCTACCACTATAGCAGCCATAGCGGCAGCTATGGGGCCTGCAACCCTAGGGGGCCCGCTGGCCCCATTGCCGAATTACCCAGGATCCCCAGCAGTCAGAGATCCGGAGCTACTGAGAACTGGGTCCCTTAAATGGAACCCACAGCCAGATTTACCGTTGCGTTTCTTATTTATAAAGGGGGGCCCAGTTGAAAGGTTTTCTCTGGGGCCCAGCCTTTTGTATTTACGCCCCTGTGTGTTGACTATTTGTCTTAGTTCTGTTTTATGTCTGTTAGTTCTATTGTCTGTCTGTGAATTCAGTTACTGTACTTAAGAACAGGAGAGAGGCGTGAACTCAAATGTGACCAAAACCCTACCTGAATTTCCCTCTTAGTTTTCAGATCAGGTCACTTATACTTCACATTCTCCTGGCTTTAGTGTGGGTATTAGCTATTTGAATGTTGTCCTGTCCTCCTTACATTAAATCAAATGTATGGAATCTAGGGCACATATTTGCAGTTACAACATATGTCCACCATTCACATCAGTCCCCTAACAAATGTAGAGCAGAATCCATAATGTATACTGTGGTTTATAGCATGTTCCCATTCCCTGCTTTTGTTTTCATAATGATTATCATTCATTACTTTGTCAGGCGTTCATTACTTGTTTGTTTGGTTTCTATTAATGTCTGACCTACCCTATCCAGGTTGTTCTCTCCTCGTCCTTTGCTGGTCAAGGAGAAGGCAGGGGCACCCTGTGTTAGAGCAGACCATCACATCACATGTTTGTAGAATAAATGGTATACCCATTGTAAGTGAAAGGGTGGTACATTAATGATCATCCTGTCATTTGAAGCTCTACATTTTATCTTGGACATCCCTTTGTGCAAGCATGATCACTGGCTTATGGATGGCATAATATACAGAGGAAATCCTTACACTATGTCTTGTCTTAAACTGCCCATCTGTACTGTTTTGGCTAACACTTGTCAGTATCCTCTGCAATTGACTGTATTCATTTTGTAGGTTTGACAATTATTATAGAATATTTTAGATGATTTTTGTGTTGGTTGTATAGAAAACTCATCAAGAAGAATGCAACTAATCCTGACAAATGATGAAGCCTTCCACTTCTGTCAAGAAAGACTTTATTTTGGCTCCAATGTAATGGCATGGAGAGTGATTCATCAACAAACCCAGCTGGCTTCATTCCTCATTACTTACAGACTAGTATTTAAGGACATGGCGGCAGGTGCATTGTACTGAAGTTTTCTCCTAGTTTACAGTGCAAAATCCAGCTCCCATACCATAGTTCCATCCTTAGTATTGGATGGTCTTACCCAGGATCTCTATACCCAAGCTATAGGAAAACCGGAAACTATAGGATGAATAACCTCAGATTTGGATGACCAGTCTATTTAATAACAAAAAAGAAACATGAGATGAATGGAAATGCTTGAAGTATCCACACATTTATTATACAAAATATAGACAATATCTAAAACTATTGTTAACTGGAAGAAAGCTAGATATTTGATTGGATATCTTTCAGAACTTAACATAACAATACAGTATACAATATTATAGAATGATATCAGAAAAAATATAAAAAAATAATGCTGGACTCCTTGTAAAGTGCAATTAATGTCCCAAAAAGGTATGAAATGACTCCCAAAATCGTTAGGACAAATCAAGAGAGGCTTTTTTCTATATGAAATCTTTTTCTTTTGCATGAAGAATGCAGGTAAATCAAGTTTTCTTAGTGTGATGATGAAGTGTGGGGGCCGGAAGCTTTTTTTTGCACCTGGGCCCATGACTCACTAGTTCAGCCTCTGCTTGTGGGGTTCTGTGATATTTTACATCTACACAGCAATATTTTCAAATAGTGCATTAATATACATTCTCCATCTACCAGACAGTACTTTCCTGGGATTTGTTTTTAATCTCTGGAGTATTCTACTTCTATTATTATTATTATTATTCTATTAGTTTGTCTTGTTAGTCCTAGGGCTCTTTGCCTATTGTGCTATTGTCCATATTTGATACTCCTACCATCTTTTCTCTCAGGGATTACCGCTTAGGTTCCGCTACCTGCCATTCTAGTCTTCAGTGAACACCTGGCTCTTGTTATACTCTGCACCTGGCTGTGTGGTTTCCCTTAACACTCTCACTGTTTAGCGTTAGGATCATTGAAAATGCCTTGAAAGTTTATATATTTGTTTTTTTTGTGGCATTTAGTTATGCAAAAAAGAACAATATAATAAGGAGATAATAACAGTGCAAGGAATAGCCTATATATATGTGTGTGTGTGTGTATATATATATATATATATATATCTTTCTAGATGTTATTTTGAATAAGGAATGACAGAAAGGACAGCATCTAACCCTAAGAAGCACTTAATAATGATATATTTATTTATGTATTTATTCTTCAGTTATGGAAAGTGCAGTTAACTGAATTGGATGTCGTATAGCCTTTAAAAAGTAGAAAGGTAGACTCAAACAGATCATTGCATAAACTTAAAAGTACATTTTTTATCTGATCTGAGCTTGTTACTAGTGTAGAAGCAAAGGTACATTCCACAATACAAATGCTTCCAGAGAATTGCAAGTAATCAGAGGACCTGTTCATTAGTATTGATGCCTAGGAGTTACCTCTTGACCAGAGGACCCTGCAATTTCTCGACAATTTGTGACAATTTGTTTTCTTTCTAGAGTCAAATGTCCACACACTCTGCTAACCCCAAATGAAAACCCTCTTGGGTCCCATAAAAAACCTGTCTGTGAAAATAAAACTGACTCCCCAGACTACCTCTGTGTGTGTTCTTTTTTACTGGCCTATTAGCTTATTAAAACAGGGCTCCCCTCTCACTGCCCCCTCCCTGCAGTTGGACATGAGTATCCATTAGGCAGCTGTTGACAGTTGTTAGACCTATCAGCAGCTCTGGAAAGCCTGTTTGTTCTGGGGAGGTAGATGTAAGACACCTAGTAAATGCCATGGCCTGTGGTTTGATGTGTAACTTGGGTGGGAAGCAGACCAGGGGCAGGGGGGGACCGTGGTGGCCATGGCTGTCCGAGTTCTTGGATGTGTTTCTGGATGTGGCTGTTTGATATTAGCAAAGTGATTCCCTTGGTACACATTGTACAACAGTCAAGGTCAGAAGGTTTTTCCATTCCATCCCTTCAGTTATTTTGAACCTATTACAGAGCACACTTCATGACTCTGTTACTTAATTAAAATGTGTCTGTTTCTGTTCTTATGGGTATTAATACAAAATTTGAATTCTACTAAACACATTTCTATATGTATAATGTCAGCCCTTGATCCACAGATATACAGCTCTCTTGCTAGAATAGTTTAAGGATGTTGTAGCTTTGTTGCCTCAAAAAGTCATCTGCTTTTTATGAAAAAGGCAGATTAAAACATAATAATGAATAAGAAACAATCCCTGACAACTAAGCATGGTTTAGTCGCTAAGAGGAAGCATTGGACAAGTACAAGTATTGAACACATTGCAGACAATATGAGAAACATTAGAAAAGATATACAAGTTTTTAATGTAACAATTACAAACTCATGATTCATATTATGATATTATGATATTAACCTGAGTGTGGTTTGACACTTTTCCCTCTTTACCCTGCTCAATGCTGTGCACTTTACAATGGTATGCTGCTACTATACTAGATCATGCCCATTCCCATATACTCCAGTGCAAGTTGCATGCATTTCTGAATTGTTGGTTTGTAGTGTATATTATTAGGGAATTTTGTACCTGTATTCTACATTCCGATACTTACTGCACAACCTTCTTTTTGTCAACTACCGGTTGTATTTTATGATTATTCTGATGCACAATTATGTTTATCATACATGCACTATTTTGCTTTTTAAGTGTTATAAAAACAATGTAAGACTGTAATAAACAATCACTGAATGAAAAAAGGATGTGATATTGAATTGTGTAATTACAATGAAAGTCCTCAGTAACAAAAAAAAAAGAAAAAATAATTGCCAGTCACTATATGACAGTTATTAATGTCTCTTAGCTATGATGTATTTCTTCTGCAGTGTATAGCGACTTTGTGGTAGCAGCCTCCTACTGAAGTAACTGTCTTCACACCTGGTAACTACATATCAAACATTTGCATGCTCAGCACAACATGATAAATAAACACAAGCTTCCAGTGACGAGCTATTAACAGTATAATCCTTTGAACACCTCTATGCGTTAATAACCTGTCCTACTCACTTAATCCTTTTGCTGAGATCTTGTCCCTTGGGGCACATTGACGGTGTTGCCAGTTATTTTAACCTTGTTTTCAGCCCCAACCTACAGTTTTGCTTGCCCTGGGCCTATGCTAATCAACAGTTTTGCTGCTTGTCCATTCAGGTACCCAAAAAGAGTACATTATATCTTTAATCCTCTCTAAGCTGATGGGCCACCATTTCCCGTATGTGTTGGAAAGAAGGCAAAGTGTGTTGTTACAAGACAAGGGACAATACAGTACTTCAACAATTCATTTTGTTACTGTCTGTTAATTTTACTTGTAACAATAATACTATAAAAATATAACATGTAGTCATTCTTTTACAAGATACTTAATCTAATTTTTAGGTTCTAAGTTTTTTATTTAACAAATTCTAGCAGAACAAAATAAGCTAAGAATGTGTATGTGCGAACTCAGACGTGAGCAAATTCAGATCTGCGCATGATGACCACAGGATACTGGAGAGATAGTAAGGACATTCATCTATACATAGTATAGACCAGTGGTTCCCAAACTGTTTACCTGGGCTCCCTGGGGAGCCACAAGGCTCTCATTGGAGTAGTACAAATACAATTTTACGTCTTGTTTAGGAGCAACACAAGATTTGATATCAACCTGAAGTATATCTGTCTTCATCTAAATAGTTATTACACTATTCTGATTCAAAAATTTAAAAAATGTGAAATTATTTTGTCTTAGGGGTGCCATGAAACATTATGGAAGACCCTAGGGGTGCCATGGCTGAGAAAGTTTGGGAACCTCTGGTATAGACTATAGGTGATACTACAATTAGCTATATTTGGTACTAATGAATTAGATTTGCAGAAAGGGGTCCCTCTGCCATGATGCCACAAAGTCGTGAAGCTGAAATTCCAGAAGGGGGTCAAGTTATGTGGGTAAACTTAAGAGAGTTTACAGTGCAAGACTAATAGAATAACAGCTATATACTACATACTGATATATAACAGATATATACTACATACTGGCACATATCAAATATTATGTATATTTTATAGTCATCTGCCCAGCTTTATAAATGAACATAAAACTATTAAATAAAACATACAGACTAAATATTGTTTTGTATTGTATTGATAGTATCAGGCTAATGCTGGGTACACATCAGAAATATCATATTTCCAATCAACAGATAAATGACCCTCACTGCAGAAATCTGTTACATGTTAGAATCTGTTGTGTACTCAACAAAATGCATGTTTTGTGAGTACCCATATAACAGATGTGTACATCTTTCTGATGTTTACCCAGCATAACAGCTATATGAAGATTCAATTGTATGAGAACGTTTGACTTTTAATATAGTGAAATCTAAAATAAGATAACTGTTTACAAATTTAATGGTGAAAAGGGTAGAGTTAAGCTTTTTGGGACCCATGGAACTGGCTAGTAATTGAACTGGCTAGTGATTTTGATAAATGCAAGAGTCCAGGAGGAGCTGGATGGTAAGTCTGATGACTTTAAGTAAAGCTTCAAACCTTTAAGAAACTTTACTAAGTTCTTAAACTTGTTCTTCATCTCTCCTATATTACTTGTAGATATCGCTACTGGTCTTTGCTTACCTGATACAAAATCCAAACATGAAAGGACCTGTCTTACCAATAAAATCTTTTTATGTTTCCAGATGCTCCTCTTTTTGATAGGTTACCTTTTAGCTTTCAAAACGTCTTTTGTTAAATGCAAATCAGTAGTCGAAATGAAAATTTAGAAGTGGCGGTATAAGCATATAGAAGTGGTGAAATGGAAACATACTGTAGAAAATAATATAAGTGAATAGAGACATATTTTTTCAATGAAATTAAGTGGGAGAAGCGACGGTATGACATACCCCCATATATACCCCCACTTTGAGTCCTGGTACAATATACTTAAATATTCTTCTACAGAGATATTAACATGTTTTGTAAAAAAAAAACCCTGTACAGAAAGTTGTTTTCTATTAATATACAGTGATGTCAGAATATTTTTTAAGTTTTGGGCAGGACAACGTTTCAACAATTTAATTTGCTCATATGATTGTTACACAAATGTTTATGGCACAAACAGAAGATCATGTTCATATGATCATGTCTGAAACAGCAGTGCCCTAGCTATTTCCCTCTTATGATTAAAAAAAATGATGTATAAGTGTGTGTAATACTGCATGCCTAAACAATATTATTCTATACAATATTATTTCTAATGCAACGTACAAATCTTTCTAAAACAATTAAGACTAAATCAAACTTACCTGAATTACCTCCCCTTAATATACACAGGAGGACTGTGTGAAACTGAACTGACATGCAATGCTATTACATCTTATTTCTAATTCCTGAAGGTGGCAGGGTAAGGCCTGAAAATACCACAGGCGACGGAAATCTCAGTACCATTCAGATCATGCCCTGCTCTGCCTTTAATTGTTGCATTGTATCATGTAGCTAATATATGCATTTAAAAACATCTAAGCAAGTTTATTATGTAGATGGCTTTTTTTGGCTGGTGTCAGCATTAAAAAGAAAGCAATGTTAAAATAGGCAGACACTTCACTTCTATCTTTCTCTCAGGTATTTGTCAGATTTAAACGCACAAAACTGAATTACTTTCATTTGAATAATGCACCAAATGTATTTGAAATGAAAGAAGAGCATGTATAACACCACATGAAGCTGTATCATCATGCATGTGGCCACATTACACTGGAAGCATTTTCAGTGTCAAAGCTTAAATTGCAGAGGTGAGAGGTATGTCAGAGGTGTTAGTCTGCATTCTGCAGTCGGGTATACACAGTCATGCAATATATGTAGAAGACAGGGCTGGAAAAGTATGTGGCAATGACATTATCGGAACGTTAACAGACGCTCAGAACATATTACCTCAAAAAGCCAACAATGTGTGTGCTTGTGTTAATAGATGAAATGTCAAAATTAGGCAAATAAAATTAAGAGAGAGATGTTAATAATATATATAAGAGAGATAATAATAAATACATAAATGCAATAATAAGGGTTGCTTAGGAGTGAAGTGTCATAAATGACCAACTGGGACACATTCATTTTGAACAACATAAGGTTTATTATTCTAAAGATGTTAACAATCACAGTTGGCTGGTATGGGGGTGGGAATTATGGTGGGGTGATGGGGCGGAGCTTCTGGGTTGGTAATTGGTTGGTTGGTTGGTCAGGTGACCAAGGTTTTATAAGACGGTTACATGAGTTAAATCTCACTCTCTTGGAAAAATTGTTTCCCTCTATTTCTTTTGTTAGGATGTATCTTCAATATGTTGTTTGATCCTTCTAGTCCTAGCCAGGTCACCGGTCTGGCATGGTGTGCCTCCTCCAATGAAGAGATGGGCAATTTGAAGAGGTGGTGCTCGGGGAGGGGGGGGCGGGGGGTTGGGTGGTTAAGGAGCCTTTCCAACACCTTATTGTTGCTTTATGTTCCTGCAGTTGACACCCCAGCCTGCTATAGCCACTTTTCTCAACCCTTTAAATTAGTGGTAAATTTTGGTTGATACCGTGGGTGTTTATTTGTGAAAAATATGCAAATGTCATGAAAAATGCAAAAATGTCACCATTTTCACATTTTCACCATTTTGGTGTCACATCACACAAAATAGTTAATAACTAGTAATTACCATACGTGTAGATCCTTTTACTTTCCCATAGCTCCTTTTACTTTTTTAGGACGATAGAGGGCTTATAAACTTAATGGCAATTATTCAAATTTTCAAGAAAATGTAAAAGTTTCAAAAATGTAGGGGCCCGTTCACGTTGGATGTGGCTCTGAGGGACCTGCGTATTAGACACCCCCATAAATGACCATTTAGAAAACAACACACCTCAAAGTATCTAAAACAGCACTCCAGAAGTTTGTTAACCCTTTAGGCGGTTAAGAGGAATTAAAGCAAAGTGATGGTAAAACTTCTAAATTTCCCTTTTTTAGCAAATTTTCATGTTAATCCATTTTATTCTGGACCGATGTTAACCAGGATGTTTCCCATAAGACAAAACTTAAAATGTAATCCCCTGATTCTGCAGATTTTACAAAAATCACATATATGGTTGTAAAACGCTATTTGGGTATACTGTAGGGGTCAGAAGTGAAGGAGCGGCATTTGGCTTTTTTAGTGTAGATTCAGCTGGAATGGTTTTAGTGCGCCATGTTGCATTTGCAGAGCCACCGGTTGTAGAGTAAAAGATTAGCCTTTAAATTTTTAAAATATATTTGTTACATTTTTTCATTAATCAAAAGTTGGCATGGTACTCACGGCAGTTACTATGCAGGCTATCATGAATGAAACTAATGTGAATATAAATTTTTAATGCTGGAAATATTCACATTAGTTTCATTCACAAAAGCTGAACATAGTAACCGCCATGAGTACTATCTCAGCTTTTGATGAATTAAACTTTTTTTTTAAAATACGTTTTTAAAAAAATAAAAACCCACACGGACACAACAGTATTAACTTTTTATTTTCATTTTTTATTATTTTTTTATTATAATTTTGTTATTTTTTGATAATTTTTTAGATTTTTACACACATCTAGTGCTTATTTATTCACAAACAGGCTATTAGTAGACTGTCAGTCTCCACACTAAAACTGCCGCGATCAGCTAGCCAATCAGAGGCGATCGGGGGGGGAGGTCAGCATAAACGCGATTTCCCCCTTTCCCCATGTGATGTTGCTAAAGATGGTTGCTGGAGCGCGAACTCCCTTCCTGCCAGGTGGTACATGTATGCTCTGAAGCGGGAAGACGTTGCATACAAACCCACACCAATATATATATATATATATATATATATATATATATATATAATAACCAGCTACATTGGTTTTGTAGGCACTCTCTAGACTCTTCACAGCAATCAGTTAAAAAAAAAACATGTTTTATTTCATCCTTTTAAAACACAGCACAAGACAGGCTGATGTTTCAATAGTCTTCAGACGATTTTCATCAGGGTGCTTAAGAATAACAGTACTGAAACATTGGTCTCTTGTGCTGTGTTTTAAAAAGATGAAATAAAACATGTTTTTTAACTGATTGCTGTGAAGAGTCTGACCAGTGCCTACAAAACCAGTGTTGCTTCTATCAAAATTATATGTATGGACACCACCAGCGAGAAGTGTGGATTTAAAGAAGTGCCGGTATTCGCTCTCTTTCTCTATATACATATTTATTAATATTGATATTTATTTATTGAAAACATGTATGGCAAAGGCGTGCTGGTGGGAAAAACATTTTTAATGATTAAATATAAGGGGGCACCAGGATGTTGCTGAACCAGGGCCCAGAACTTCTCTTGGCAGGCCTTGGTACCTATTAATCACTGGCTGAAATTGAAAAAGTGCCTTTGCAGGTTGTAAGTTGCACGTGCTGTTCTAACAGTAGAGCCGGATGGTAGAATTGTTAAAGAGTTGCTTCTCTCTCTCTGTGATCACAAGTACTGGTGCTGTGATATGCCTGCAATCCTCAGGGCAAGATATCTGAGGATAACTACACTATAACTATTACACCATTCAAACATTAAATATCAACAGAAGTGTTACATTAACTAATTTTTGCAACCTGTCAATGAGAGATCCCTCTTTCATTTTAGCACTTACATTTGTTTCAAACTTTCAAATGCAAAACCAGCAAAAAAAAACAGATGGTTATAAGCACTTTCTGTGCATTTCATTTGGAAAATATTTGCTATTCAGAAATTATAGCTGTTTTTTAAGAACTTTGTTTTAAACATTTATAGTTGTCTTTGTTGTTTTGATTTTAAATAATGCTGTCACATATGGTTCTGTTTTTTTATTTTATGAACCCTTATATTTCTAAGAATGTCTAGTGCCTGGCACTCATAACTAAACTAACTAAACCATCTTCTTCCATGTTAAACTATTATGCCATCGTTTCCATATTCTTATGACCACTTAGAGATTTTGGCAAACGTATAGCCATAGTTTGACCCAGTAGAGCCGATGTCAGAGCTGCAGGCAAATTGTATGCATGAATCGGCAAGCTCATAACAGGACATTAAATCATCAGTATTGTCTTTTTACTATATCTTATTGTGTGAAACTTTTTCAGTGTGTATCCCAGCATTACCCTGAATGCATCTGTAGTAGGGATCCACACGGGAGACCACTCCCCACCATGGGGACTATGGATCCAGACATTACCTTAAGAATTACGATCTGTCCACACTTGTAAAGGTGAGGAATCTGTAGTTTGGATAATAAGGGATAGTAGGGGCACACTGTAAAACTGAAATCCATTTGCCACCCGCTCACAAAATGTCTTCCATTGGAAATCAGGCATATAAAATGGGATCCTGTGGATGCTGATGTAAGTAGCACCCAGGGCTACTCAGATGTTTGACATCTTCAATTTAAAGGAGTAATCTCTTAAGCTATATTGGGGCTGATTTCAAATTTAGCTGGGAAAAGTATGCAACCTGTATTTGCACTCTATTCACAAGGAGAGCCTCAGCATCCCATCAAAGACCAATCACAAGTACATTAACTGTGCCAGGTAAAGGATTAGATGACAAATAATGACTACAAAGGCTTTCCCGTTTCATCCTCAGTACTTCTGTACCTCCAAAGAAAGAGGAAGATTGCTGCCAAGCCGTGGATGTTATGCTTGTGGTTTGCATGTTTGAGATGAGATTCTGATGATTGCATTTATTTATTGGTACATATATGGAGGAAAATTGTTAACATTATAATGGCACCACTTCTATAACCGAGGCATATATTTATTATTGGGTAATGATACACAAGGTGTATTGTTACCCAATATATATATAATTCTTTTAATTTTAGTTATAGCTTATGTTGTACATTTGGGTACATTTCTCCTCTATGTTCACCAGAGTTGCCTTTCCCAAAGTGTCAATATGGGCATTTAAAAGTAGTGATATGAAAACACAAAAAATTATTTAAGTGAATAGAGTTTTTACATTTTTTATTAAACCTTAATGTTTAATTACACCTTTCTACCTACTTACAGATACATACATGCTTTCTTGGTATGTACAGTGAAAAGAATATTCAATTTACTTCGACAGTGGTCATATTATAGTGTAGATAAAATAGAATGGTGCTAGTCATGATAAATACACATAAAATTCTGTTATGTGGGGATATAATATTCTAATAGAAATCCTGAGCACCATGGTAACTTGGTAAATAAATAGTTTTCGCAGTATGATAGAAATGGATGGTTTTGTTCTCATTAAGGATATAACATGTCATAAAATATCACCATTTTAATGGAAAAAAGGATAATGTTTAAATCGTATTGATTAAAATATACAGGGTTATGTATTAAATGTGTTTCAGCTACTGAGGGTTTCTGGCTGGTTTAAAACCAATATTCCAATATTCACTATACTATGGTAATGAACTATACAGTTTATAAACACTCAGAATGTTTTTATTTTTAAAAACACAGCTTTTTCCTTCCAGTTTATGTTCCCCTTCACTTTGGTGTTGTCTCCTGAGTTTTCCATTTAAAACACATTTGGTTTTTCTTAATTTATATCGTAAATGTTACTGGACAATTTAGTTATAAGAGTGATTTTGGAAATACTATCCTAAGCTATGTTTAAAATGTATGTGTTATTATGTAATAGTTTTTTCAATTTGTAACTGTTTGAAAAGTAGGAAATTTTTGCTACAATTTCTAATAACTAATATTCCCTGCACATGCACATAATTACCTTTCAGCAGGGGCACACACATTGCAGCGCTGTTAGTTTTAATCAGGTAGCAGTGTATGCACTCAACCGCTTACAGTAACACAGTATCTGCTTCTTATTTTTTCCATAAGCAAGGAAGCGTAACATACCTCTAAATGCAATTACAGTGCTCCCTCATTATATTGAGGAAAAATGTGGCATTAGACTGATGGTAGACAATACATTAACCACATTTTAGAGGCTGCAAAGAATATACTGTAACATAACATTCATTTGTATATGGCGTGGATGTAGGAGAGCATAAAGTAACTGCTGTATTTTACTTTGACTACAATGTGTTTTGTTTATTCCAATTAAAACTTGCTAATATGTAAATGTAAGATTAATGAACCAATAAACCCCAATGCAAAAAATATCTGTATGGTAAATTCCTAATGTAAGTAATTTAATACACCTTTTTTCTCTTTAAATATATGGGTCTAAATGTACTGAGTAGGAAGATTGCAGGGAGATTGAAATGTGGGGATGTTGCCCATAGCAACTAATCAGATTCTAGCTGACATTCTCTAGTTTGTCAAATTATTAGTTGCTATGGGCAATATCTCTACTTTTTCATTTCCACAGGTTAGTGAATAAGGGCCTTGATGTCCACAATCTGCCATAAAATGCAAAAATAAAGTATTCTCCCTTCATGCAAACACTAATGCTGGCCATACACCAGTGAGATCCATCACGGGATCTCACTGGTGTACATGTGATGGTCTTGACACCGGGTGCAGACAAAATTCAGTGATGCAATGTGCAACTAAGGGGCCGTGCATTGAATCATCGTACCCGGTATTGGCCAGGTGTATGGCCAGCGTAACATTCATTGTACTTCCCCTGCAATTCAACATAGTGTTACCCATGAGAGTGTAAGTCCGAATCTGGCCCTGAGAGAGTGTGTTATATGAAAGAACATTCTATACCAGCAGAGATGTTCTAAACACTATACACACCAGGAACTGCATTTTAACCAATCAGGGGGGAAATTCACAAAAGTCGAGTTTCGGTAACCCGCGGCTGTGATAAACGCGGTGACCTCGCGCCTGCGTACTTGTAACCTCGCGGCTGCGAGTTTATCGCAGCCGCGGGTTACCGAAACTCGACTTTTGTGAATTTCCCCCCAGATGTTTTAAACATCTCGAGGTGTGTGTTTTTTGGACAGTACAAAAGCAATAACATAGGCCATACAAATACTATTAGAGCTATAGAAATGGTAGGGGAGGGTTAGGGTATAGATTAGGATATAGGCTTGAAGAAACACTCACATTTCGGTTCCAGGGATTCTATGATCCTTCAGTGTTTGCATGCGTTGCATTGGCGACTTCATTTGGGATTCACTCTATTTGACTAATGGTTGTTTGGAATGGCCCTGTTGAAAAAACATCCAGAGGGAATCTCATAAATGTAAGCATGACTTTTTAGTCAAGTTGTATTCTCCCTCCTTGTGTGGACTCAAATGTGAGGCAGACAGACCCAGGCCCAAGGTGCACAAGGGGCATGTCCATGATGTTACTACATGACATAATTGCACACTTTAATATTACAAAGTTTTTTCCCTCACCTGGTATCACCCTAAAGTGAAGCAGGCAGGACGGGTAACACAAACTAACACCAGTTCCCTATAATTAATTATAGACCAACACACTTTGAATTCACTTCTATATTTTACACTAGACATTTAATATAACTAAGAAACCATTAATCACAGAAGTTATTTGAAAGAGATTTTATTTCAAGGATTGTTTGGAGCCTGGCTCAATCTTCGGGATAGTACTTATGTGTAGGGAACGGCAAATAGAGGCAATTACTTAAGTGACATTTCCACACTAAACTGACACAGCCGTAACATATTTAACTTACATTATAAATATCAATATAAAATGACAATACAATTCACATTCATTTTTAAAATATATTAAAAGTACACTTTTAAACCCTAACAAATCAGTTTTAAAGAATACTAAGACAGTACCGTAGCATTCACCTCGGGGCACAAGTCCTCCCAGGCCCATGATGGTGCTGATGAATGCATCTGGGGATTGTTCAAGGCCTTATGTCTCCTTGACTCTTTAGCGGGTGTTCTTGGTACCGTAGGGGTGTCCTCCCTGAATCATGTTAACAGGATCTTCTCATCTAAACTTTAAACCTTATATGGCCTTTAAATGGGGCATCACACATACAATATGAATAATGTCATTTCCCTATAGGAAAGTCTTACTCCGCCCCTTGTGTTGGAATACTGATCTAGTATACGGTTCTGTGTCTCTGGTTAAGGAATAATTTTCTGTTCTCATAATAATTTTTATATAAAATAATAAAAGATTTAACTATTAACAAAGGTAACATCAGGACAAGTGTTGCAATTATTATATATATAAGACAAAAAAATCTTGTCATTGACCCAAATGAATATGACTCTTCACTATTTAAGAAATCTGCCCCTAAATCCTTTAACAAATGCAGTGAATATTATCAGCTTCTCCAGCAACCATAAGGTTAACACAACACCACGACTCAAATCTTTATATGCTGCCTTAACTGTGTTTAGACCTGTAGATCAAAGCAATTATGAGCCATTACAAGTCTTTAAAAAAAAAAAAAAGCCTTTGCTCTTACAGACATGTGCTAAAGATCACTTTTATAAATTCTTCCTGCCTGGTAATCACATCATCCCCTTTCTACCACTTAATACACAGCATTAGTATATGTTCCAAGTTACAGTGTATGGTCTGTGAGTACTACAGTGTACCAAAGTTCTGAGTGTAGATGATATTGTGCAATGCAAAAATACAGCGCATTTCCACATTAGTTCTGTAATCTGTAAATAAACAATNAGATCTCACCTCACATAACCTACTATAATTATCACATTCACATTACAGAGTTATGCAGTAAAAACACACCCCCAAACAACACTCAGCCATCTTAAAGTTCAGAGAAGGAGGTAAATGTAGTTCACCAGACTTGGGCCCAGATCCAGGTCTCTGCATGAACTCAGCAGTATATGCGACCGCTCATCCACCTAACCCTTCCACAAATGTCTCATTTAAATATACCCCCGTGCCCACCTAGCTTTATTTAGGTGGGTAGCAGGTCTGGCCCAGTGGGTGGATCCTCTAGCACATTCGGTGCACCCATGTACTTTTACCTGACTTCTGCACAACTGCGTGCAAAGTCGGGTATCGAGAGTAAACCAGGGTCCAATCATTGGTCTTTCTCTATTACACAGTGAATAGGAAATACTTTTTTTTTCATTCTATTCAAAAAGAAAATATAAATTAGTATTTGTTTATTTTAACATGTTGTAGTTATTGGAGCCAGACTGAATCGTGTTATAAGAAGAGATGATATCAGTCATGTGATAAATAAAGGCAGAGTGAGAGGTAGGGTTAGGTCAGAGAGGTGACGCTCATACACATGTTGAGGCCTATCTTACTCTTCTGCGAACAGGGGTTCCCTGGAAGAAAGGACGCCAGCCGTGCCAAAGACAGAGTGCAGAAATGTCACCACTCTGCCAGCTCTGCCCACTATAAAAAGCAAACAGTGATTCACTGCAAAAACACACGCAAGGCATGGTAATGCTGCAGTCATCCAAGTTTGTAACAGACTCAACTGGATTTTACACAGTACGAACTGGCAGGTACAGTAATAAAGGGTCATATGATGCAACCAAGGCCTCTAGATATAAAGACACCTATGGCAACCAAACAGCTTTTTATACAAACGCACACTTTAGTACAAATTAGACACGTCACGAGATATTCCTGAGTCTGCATAAATAATAGTAAAACAACAAGAAAAAAGTACACATATTATGCTTTCTTGTTCCCCACCCCCTTATGTATTAACATTACAATTCTGCATGTAGCGGAAGAGCTTAATGGCATATAATAAAAAGCAGCTGTACATTCTGAGGAATTGAATGTGCAAAAGTTAACTGTAGAAAACATTAAATGTTTCATTTTAATTTATTACAGACAATTCTTGTTACAAAAGAACTAAAATCCGGAAAGATTGTTTAATACATTTATAGTATGCTCATAAAAACCTTTGATAACTAAAGTTTCTGAATATTCAGGGTACATATTTTTTTCTTTTGTCCTTTTTACACATGACATTATATAACATGTACAGTATATGAGCCATGTCTTGTGTTGTAGTTCCACCAATGTTCATGCAGTCACAAACCATGTGTAACATGACATGATTCATATTGAGAAAATGACTTGCACACTACTAGTAATATAAAGATATAAGCTCTTATGCTGGTAGGACCAAATTCAGACTTTACGTGCTATTGACTTAGTCACGACTTACTCAACAGTGAGCAAAACCATGTTGAATTGAGAGAAAGACTGTTTTCCAGTGAAAATGGTATTTAGCACAAAAAACAGCTGTTATTACCATGTTAATCATGGCTAGCGATAATAGCAAGCTGCTGCCAGTGAATCCAGCTAAGGTTGGTGCTCAGTAATGTGTGTCTCCAGCAGTCTGAAAAGGAGCATTGGCTGTGTGATGCCAGGGGAATCCTGCGGGGGGAGCTCAACACGGAGAATGAAACTGTCAGACCTGTCNTCGGCTGTCCTCGGCTTGTAGAAGTCACCCTTCACGTGTCATTTTGCTACAGTATGACAGCAGATAGTAAATGCTGGAGGTGATGTTGTCAATGCTCGCAGCGATATTATTAGTAAATTGAGCCCTAAGAGCTGACTTATATTTTCAGTTGGTAAAAGGGAAATTCAGAACAACTCCATCCTAGCTTCCTTCACCATATGACAGCACTTAGGGTGACCAAGTGTGCGCTTCACAAAATGTTGTTATGCCAAGATTAGAAAAAATATTCATGTAATTATAGTATTAAACAGAAAAAATTTTTTTACTCCAGCATGTTCTGGTCTGTGTGCATTTGTGAAGGAACCAGATTCACCCTTTTACTTAGGAGTGTTAATAGTCTGCAGCAGAACAGCACATATTTAAGAGCTGAAGCATAGCACGCTAATAATAAGAGAGGATGACTATGATGTCCTCTGATGTTAAAACGGCAAGAATGTACTGTAAATAGGACTATTCTAAGCAAATTATGATAGAAAGAGTACATAATGAAACATACTGTATTAGCTCAGTAGTTCTCAAGTTTCAAGAGTTAAGACTGACACATTTTCCAGATAGGGCCGAGGCGCCCATTAGGTGACTTTAGGCGGTTGCCTTAGACGGCTGGCGGCTGGGGCGGCAGCAGGGCGTTAGTTAAATAAAATAATTAAAAAAATAGTAAAATAATTTTTTTATTAACGTTCAGGAGGACAGACAGCATTATTTCTACGTCCCCGCCACCCTCCTTAATTTTTTTTTACGTTGTAGTGCTAGGTCTGCCTAGGGTGCCCAGAGACCTAGCACTGGCCCTGTTTCCAGGTACAATCCAATGTCAAAAAAGTAAGTAAATATTGATTTTTTGATGGGAAACCTATGTTCTAATGGTCATTTTAGAACCATTTATATATAT
>JABWIB010000124.1:120955-131929 GCA_016617825.1 Platyplectrum ornatum | reverse complement strand
TATATATATATATATATATATATATATATATATATGATTTTTGTCAGTAGATGTTTTTATTTTTGGTTGAAACTGGTTGAATTCCATGTTTTCATTCTGTCAAGGTCTACACCGCTTTAAGCAGCGTTCTGCTATTAATTATTCTCTATTGAACTGCACTAGACATAAGGGAATAATGAATTGCTTTTCTGAGATGCACAAGATGAGAACGAGATATTGTTGTGTAAACTATTGATCAAACTGTATACCTGATACTGAATGCATTTAGTATTTGGCTTTCACAGAAATATCACTTCATAGAAAAGATAGTTACTATTTGTATGCAGTAATCTATATTCTACAAAAGCATTATACATGCTGGTTTTGTTTTTAAACATTAAAGCTGGCCATATAAGATAAATTGTTCCAATCAAAAGATTAATTCAAGAGTAGGCAAAACCATGTTGAATTGCAGGGGAGGTAAATTGAATTATTTGCAATCAGTATTAGAGTTGAGAGATGATGTTTCCTAGCGCAAGTGTAATAACAGTGTAACAGTAAACCTGGTCACTATCTGTGTGCAAACTGCAAAAATAAAGTATTCTCCCTGCATGCAAACACTGACATTCATTTTACCTCCCCTGCAATTCATCATGGTTTTGCCCATGCATAACTCATTAATTCAAGTCTGTATCTGGTCCAATATTGTTTCTTTTACCATCTTATGTACTCCCACATAACAATATAATTCCCCAGTTTTCATATACCTACAAAAAATATTAGAAAACATGCTATTTAAAAATACTGTTTAAAAAAGCAGACTTAATATACAAATATATGCCAAAATAACCAAAATACTAGATACTGTACGCCTGTGGGCATGGAACAAGTTTACAAGTGTCAATATAGCGTTAACCTTTTCACTTTTTGGGATGAATGGAGATACAGTTGAGCAGACTGACAGTGTTTTGATAATGTGTTTGATCTAATGCTTCTAATCCTCTGCCTTCAAAGCAATATAGAAATAATACTTTAAATCCACAGAATGGTCAGAAAGCAACTTTAAAGACACATAGGATCTCTTTGCACCTGATACAGGTTTTCTCTCAAGCGGAAAATGCACAAACAGCAACTCTAGATGATTATAAGGGTATGAAAAGAAAGGGCGGACGCGCCACAGCTATGGTCGGATTTGTATTTGGCAATGGCTGTGGCTTTGTTAAGCAGTAACAGCAATAGCAGATCATATATCAATCAAATTATATCAAATATAATTAGTAAAATTATGTAAAATTATTTTCCCATTCAAAATGACATGCACCTATTACTGAACCTGAGATGGTGTAAGCATATTATGTATGTATAGGCAACTTACACTACTACTGCACCTATTACATGAGAAAAACACCACTAGTGCAGACAGATGTGGACACAGGTGGATGGGCAGCAAAGATCTTATTTTATTTGGCCTGAGATGTACCTGCAGTAATGATCAACTGGGATGATTTTTGGTTTACTCTTTTCAGTTGATTCATGTTACTGGCAATGTCAGTAGCACATCCTCAAATTATTAGCATCATTAGTTGGGATTGCCGTTTATATGAGTTTATGGTCATTTGCTTACAGCTGCTAGGCATATATGGTTTTGTGCCCTTTCTCATTTATTTTAAACTATATTAAAATATCAATACCTAACTGAAATGAACAAAACTTCTACCCCTACCATTGTATATGGCAAAGTATGTGCTATGTTTAGCGATGAATGCTTTAGTAAGGAACACCTCAACATAATTATTTTAAACTATGCATTGCACAGGTGCTTCAGGCAACTTCACGTACTTGACATGGATCAGAAAAATGTTATCTTGGATTATAGATGTCATCTATAATACTGAAATTATGAACGTTAACATTCATCAGTAATTATCTAGAGCTTACTCAGGTATCCTGAACCAGCAACAGAGATAAAAAGCCACAATGTAAACATTACTATCCATAAATTATAAGGGTAAATTCATATTAATGATTGATTAATTAATTAATTGATTGATTTATCGTTGTTTTGAACAATTCTACACACACAAAATCTGTGCTAATATTTGAAACAAAATATTTAAAAACAATATGGGTGTGGTAATAATAAAGTAAAAAAAAAATCCTTATACTAGCGCTACCCTATAGGCGACTACCTGGGGAAGTGGAGCACCACCCCACTATCAACTATAGACTATAAAGTTCTATAATGAAGACCTTAAGTGAATCATAAACCCCAGGATGATAGCGCTCAAATGGGTATATATATTATCTAATCTTCTAATAATCTGTTATGTATATTGCAATTTGTCTGTTACTAAATATCTCCTCATAACTTATTAAAATGGCACATAATAAACGATGAAGAACAACAGTATATCCTATTTATTACAATAACAAATCTAACTGCAATGTGATGACATTAGATCCAGAAAAAAATGTTTGGAGGGTAGGTCCACTCACANTTTTTAGTCCAAAGCTATTCAATCCAAAAAAGACACGAGATGATGACGAATGGTAAGTCNAAGTCCCCGATTCAGAGGAGTCTACTTGTTCCAGTGTGTAGTGTTGTCCTCTGAGAAAGTGGTCTTCCTTCCAATATACCGTGAGATGGTGTCCTCTCCCCACTCCAATATGCTGCAAATCTCAAAAGGGAAAACAATGGGAAATAGTGTGAACCTGTAGGAGAACGAGGAACCCCCAATTCCTGTGCCCCACGCACTCACAAAGGTCGGCCAAAAAATCGCTTCTCAAACCACTGCCCTAGATCTCCTAGGACATCAGCTCTCCTATTCTGTCGTCTCTTAGGTCTTCAGTTTTTAATCCACAGCGCGGATTCAAATAATATTCTCTCACCGCTCCAGTACACTACAAAACCTCAGAGGGAAGACAGCGGAAAATATTGTGAACCTGTGAGAGAACAAAAGCCACCCAGTTTATGTGCCCTACACACTCACAAAGGTCGGCCAATAGAACGCTTCTTAGACCCCTCCCCGGGTCTCCAGAAACCTCCGTTCTCCTATTCCGCCGTCTTTTGAGTCCTCCTTCCGTGGTTGGTCCCGGGAAACATAAAGTGCCAAGCAAAGAAAAGGATAGTGTAACTCCGTAACCGCATATACTATCAGATTTATCCGAAATACTCACATACGTAACAGAAGTAGTAGCATGTAGTATTGGTATTATGTTCAGGCTAATTCCATAAGTCACTGACTCCGCTAGGCTCCAAGATGATATCCCCAAAAGGCACACANAGAGAGAGACCAATAGTGTAAATCTGTATAGTGTGTTATTCAAACTATTGGGGGACTGGGTACTCACCCTTTTCTCCCCAACAAATAAGCATCTCAAAGATTTCTTGAAGCTCTCCTTTCTTAATAACGTTCACTTATGAAGTGGGGGTGTATTCAAAAAAATGTTTAATGAGGCATAACATGAATAGTAAAACTTATGATAAAAAATATATATGTATATAAAAAATAAATAGATAAAACGTAATTAGCGGCAGGCTCTGCCTCTCGTGAGGGATCAGAGACCGAGGGAACCCGGTACTGATGTAATGGGCCCTTATAATAACCTGCAGTTCCCGTAAGTTCTTACCCACACGAGGACGGCCACAAGTCCGACAAGTACTCTCCCTGCCGTGGTATACAAGGTATAAAGTCATTTTTGTGACAATCATATTTTGTGACAATTTTGTCCCAGGGTTTCTCATGTATTATTGTACGGGTTTTTTCCACACTGACTTTATGAACCGTCATAGATCCTTCCTCGGACAGTCCTGTTCATGAGCCAATATAATGGGAAATGACCCCTTTTCTAGAGTGTTAGGGTGTTAGGCTGGTTCAAGTGAGTCTAGCAATGCAAGGGTCATTCTTCCAATTTCAGGGCTCTGGGCCTATGTCTAGAGATTGTATTAACTCTCTTGACACATTTTGCACATATTTCTTGACTCTGTTGACACATATTTGGTGAAGTTACATTTAAAAGGGAGAGACACAGTTTGGAACAGTTTGACTTCACTATGAACTTTTCATACATTTGTTGTGTCACTTGTGGGTTTTTGAGAAGGAGAGTATGACCAAAGTGGTTGCCAGTTGTCCTTTATATAAATCCAACACATTAGTGAGCGTAGCTAGAGCCAGTGAGTCAGACAACATATCACTGGTCTGGTAACCACCTACTTTTATCTGTCTCTGCTTAAAGTTCTTGTCCACGTCAAGCACAACATCTGATTATGAGGGAAGATGCTGAGTGTGAATATCCCATAAACAGAGCTTTGTGGAAAATAGATTGCAAACAAAATGTTACTTCATCTCCTCAAATCAGTCCATATAAAATTCAACTTTTTCACAAATTTCTTCATATTGTGGGAGCCTAGACATGTGCATAAATTGACATTTATATAATGAATATGTGATACCCCAGCATTACAATGGGTTAACTCAGTTAGAACTCTGCCAGATGGGATGTCTAGCTCTGAATTTGTCACATTGTTTGGAGGTGTGGGAGAGGTGTATCTTTATGTGTTTACTGTTGGCTAACTAGCAGCAGTTGCAAAGCCAGGCGCCTGGTTATCTCTATGTCATGTGTGTTACACAGGTCTAGTCTACTGTTAAAATGCTAGCCACTGTCTCAGGTCATGGTATAAAAGTTTGAGAAGTGCGCAATGGTGGTGATAGTGAGAAGTTGAGAGTTGTTGGATTCCATCTGCTGGCTAGAAAAGACTGTTAAGACCATAGGGGCAACAAGTCCACTGTCCGAGGAAGAGGTCGCCAAACTCTGCGACTGGGCGGACTTGTCTGAACCCAGTACAGAGAACGAGATTGAATTGAAGGGGGTCCATACATCTCCCCTTGGGCACTATTCCAACCGGAGCCAGAGGGGATGGTACCCGAAGTGCCTGCGGGACAGTCCGTTTAGGAGAAATGACCACTTACCCCCGCGTCTCCTACCATGGTGCCAACAGAGAGTGCACCCGTGCCAGAGGATGAGTGGCCTGAGATGCCCGAGGAAGTGCTAGAGTGGCCGGCGAACAACTGGTGGAGAAGACCAAAGAGGGACCCTAGCCGCAAGAAAGCGTGAGGCTGCGCGGCCCGTCACTATGCCAAGTGGCTGGCCAAGTAGGCCGAACGCACCGATGAAAAATTGTGCAGTGGCCAGTGCTAGTAATGTTTGGTAGCCCCGCTCCTATCCTCTGAGCATTTGGAGGAGGAAACCGTGTCTCTTGTGACGACCTATTCTCGGGAGCCGGATGAAAATTTGCCTCTGGGTGTAGGGGATATAAGTTACCACTTTTACCAAACAATGAGTCTAGGCCCATACTGACATTGCTATTCCTTTGACGCAGTCCGGGAGGAGTGAGTGTGATTCCATCGGGAGAGGTCGTGGTAGGACTAAGTTTGACAATTCTGAGCTTTCAGTGCATCTGCGACGGTACAGCTATGCCGTGGCAAGAAGGAAGCATTTTCTAACACCACAATCTCTTCCCACCCTACCAGCCTATCCCGGGGCCGAACCAACACCCGGGGTCATCACTCACCTCGAAGCCTCCAAGACTGGTCCTCTGGTATCACTTGTCCCTCACCCAAATACTGCCGTGGTAGAGCAATTCTACGAGAACTACACCTTAAATGTACTGCCTACCCGCCAGCTTCTTATCACCTATCATATGTTTTATGTTTTTCCCTGAAAGATTTAAATTGTGTATTGCCCAACGTAAGAATACATTTGTGAATTGGATACTTTAAAATGTGAAATGTCATTTTTATAACTATTTGCAATTAAGTCAGAGGCAGAGGCAGAGCCTCGTGGAACCCCAGTCCCTAAATAAATACATGTCTGCAAAATTGGTGTGCTCATTGGGCTAGGGAGGAATGGGTAAGTGCAGGGGCGTAACTAGAATTTGGGGGCCCCATAGCAAAATTTAAATGGGGCCCCCCAACTCAGGTCTCCGCCATTTTTTATATACAATTTATACACATTTATATATAATATAAATATCATGTATTTATTAGTAAAAAAAAAAAAAAATACTGGTACTGTCATAGAAAAGATACAACAGACAGAGGTCAGTGACTATAGGTGTGTGCATATAATGTGTGTATGCATGTGTGTATGTGTAGTGTGTATGTCATCAAATTGTAGCTGCACTATATATATATATATATATGTGTAGGGCCCCCCATTGCTGCCCGGGCCCCATAGCAGCTGCACTCTTTGCACCCTCCATAGTTACGCCCATGGGTAAGTGGTTAATGGTTTCCGGGTGGGTGTTCTGGCTTCCTGAACATGTGACCTGAGTCATATATTCATGTGTAATGCAGGGCAGTAATCAAAGTGATTAGGGCTCATTTTCAGGGCAGGGCTTATTTTAGACAGCTTAAAGGAATCTAGGGTAGGGCTTATTATAGGGGTAGGTCTTATTATCGGGGAAAGACGGTAGGTAGCAAATTGTTAGCTAGAAGTGTTCCATTAACAGGATAGCCTTGGTTTTTTTGTACATGGGTTTAGCTAAATATCAGTGTGTGACTAGTGCCACCAGCATTTTTATAATACAATATTTACATATTAGGAAACAAAAGTTATGAGAAAGTAGATGTACACATATTTCTAAATCATATTTACTATGTGTTCTTGTTTTTCTTAGTTATTTTATATACAATTTTAAATAGCCCCGCTTACTTTGATTAAGAAAAATGTATTAATTTTACTGTTACTGTAGAAATATGTTTTCTTTATAAATGTATAGCTGCATTAATATAAACAGTTTCATTCATTCCCTGTTCAATCCAATTTCTCTCCAAATTTCTACCCTATTTATAGTAACAGTAGCAATATGTGTGATATAATCATATGACGTTTTTGGCAAACTTTTTATCTGTACCCTGTTGAAAAGGCCCCCACCTTTCCAGTGCTGAAAGCGGTTTAGGCAGTCAGTGGGTGATGTGGAAGGAAAGGGAAAGGTTACAATTATGACCTTGTCAAAAAGCAATAGGCATCATGAAGCCCTAGTTTCGGAAACAGCCATGATACATTTAACCTGGAAGAGGCTACGGCTGTCAACTACCTTTTAAAAGTATTTCTAGCATGCTCTACTTCAGCAACAGTTCCATATCTGGCTTACAGCTCTTGACATGGATCCATAGCAAAACCTTTTCGACCCCTTTTGGTATGGTAATAGGTCATATCTGGCACTGTGTTTAGGCCAAGCAATTGAAAGGATGAGATGGTACAACTACCCGTATTTCTGTCTCCTTTCATTCCCATACATGGTGTCTCAATGTGACAAACTCAAAGGTCTCATACCCTTCTCGCTCTCCAGCTCAATGCAATCTAAATGTTTCTTGGTGCTTCAGGCACCATGAGAAAACAGCCAGGCTGAGATGTCATACTGCATGTTTCTTTAATAGCTTCACAGAAGTGAACTATATAAATAAAAGGTTTTATATTCCAAACCAAGTATTTTTTATAGGTTTCAATGATCTGCAATCAATACAAAATGCCTATATAGCAGGTCTGACACAGAAGCCCATTACAAAGTAATTAATAAGTTCTAAGCTATAACATAGATATAAAGTCACAGCCTACTCAACTATGCAGTATTGCCAGTTTCTGTAGTATACTGCTTGACCAAGATATTACAGTGGTTAGTTTTCATTTAGTTTTATATTTGAAAACATAATTAGTGCCCAGTTGTTAAAACCAGATGCAGACCGTAGATCTGCAAGCAAAACTATCCGATGCGGACAAATATTTACGGGATTTGTTTTTAAAATTCATATGTTAAATTTAATCACCCATTATTTAATATAATTATAATGCTAAACTTGTGCACCTTTTGATAGCCAAGGCCTACTTTGAGATTTCCACCCTGCCACTTTTGTGGCCACATCAGTACATAGAGAGAGGATCTACATATACTGTACCCTGTTCAGGCCATCCGTTCATCTAAATGAGACCACATCAGTGCCATAAAGCTTTTAGGGAGCCTGAGGTGAAGAAAAGAGATTTTAATATTCATATTTTTCTACACTCAGAAATTCAGAATATAGGTTACTTTTGAAACATGGCATTTCAGGTATTTTCCGGATTTTTCTGTGGACATAAAGCACCTCTGAGACAGAGTACATTCGGCCGAGAGGGTCGAAGACATCGAATGTCAAGGACATTCAGATGCCAGAGGTGAGAGTTACCTGGTGGAATGGCAGGGTTAGCCCAAAATGGGATAAACCTAGAGGTAGTTTGGTTTCCTTGCAGCCATCTGCGTACCGCCACCCACTCCCAATACGTGTCACAGGACAGAATATTATGGCAAGCTATATCGGGGAGGGAGGAACAGGGAGGTGCAGTAAAGTAGAGAGGACATAAGGCTCCACAAGTGCATCTTCCAAGGTCAATATGGCAAATACACTGTAATGATGACCAATCAACATCTTAACGGAAGTGTGCCCCATGGATGAAAGATTGTAGATCAGGGAATATTAATCCACCCTCACCCCGTGGCAATAGCAGTCTGGCCTTGGCTGTTATAGGTTGTTTTCCCCGCCATAGAAAGGTGGTGCCGAAATTGAATTGTAATTCATTTAACATATAATTTGTCTGTTAGATAAGGGCAATGCTGGGTTTCTTTATATTCTTGTTCACATAACAATATAAAAGCAGTAACCTTAGTAGCTTTCTAAGTGTGCTAAAATAAGTCAAGTATATACAGTAAATGCTGACATTAATGATAACGCAAAATGATAAGCATAATTATGAGCTGTATTAGTAAAGATACCTGGATAGAGAGCTTAGACTAAATAGCATACAAAAATATGTAATACCACAAATATAATTAAAAAGGGCTTCATTACTGTAACCCAGGTATTATGTTTTAAACATTACTCCTTACTGCTGTGGTACTAGAGAGATAAGCCAACCAAACATACATTTTCTTTTTGCTATATTTCAATATGAATGGCAGAAGGTTACTTAATGAGGGGTTAGGTTAAAATGACAACGCCAAGATTGATAGGATTATTCTTCTATATTCAATGCCTAGTACTTTACAAAGATATATCAATATCAACCTAAGGTAACCCAGGAAATTCCACTTTCATGTGTTACATGTCATGGCCGCATCCTCCTTCAGGAGTATCAAGTTACACTGAGGAAACTTCTGCCCCGAGGAGAAGGTAGGATAGACCATGAGTAACCTGTACATGTATCATACTCCTCGAATTCAGTGACTGCATGAAAAAGCAGCAAACCCTCTCACCTGAACCTCACAATGAGACCACTCTTAACAACACACATAAAAAGAAACATGAAAAAATGTGGGCAGCACCGTATAAGAAGTAATGGAGACACAGAGGGGCTGATTCAATCCCGCGCGAAGATGGGAAAAAACACGAAGTGCGCTTTTTCCCGTCTATTACGGGACTGAAACCTCGCGTTTTTTTGTACGCACCTCTATGTACGCAAACAGCGTAAGGCAGAAATCATCGCGCGAAGGGGCATTGAATCGGCCCCAATGTGTAAACTGCAATAACCACAAAAGGAAATAATAAAAATGATATTATAACCACAAAAACATAAAAAAATATGAAAATAAAATACATATGAACACCACCATAAGTTTTAAAAAATCACAAATAAAATATGAACATTTTTTGTAATATATTAAAAGAAAGTGAGACATAATATTAAGTGCAAATAGCAAATAAACGCTAATAATAATAATAATAATAGTTTTTTATACATTATTTTATTTGTATTATTATTATTATTAATAATATAAACTAATAATTACAGAATTATAATTAGATAAACTATTTATTTTACCCCCATACCTTTCCAATTGTGAAATTAATGTTATTGTTGCATGCAAGGAGAATACTTGCATTTTGCACACAGATACTGACCAGCGTTACTCTTACACTTTTATTAGACTTGGGCTAGGAAACATCATGTCTCAACAACCAAATTTACCTCCCCTGCAATTCAACATACCGGTAGTTCTGTCCACTCATAACTATATATAAGGTGATAAGTCTGGATCTAGTCCAAAGAGAGAATTATCTCCATCATTTCCATTATTTCCAGCATTAGTGCCTATGTGATACTCATATTGGGTTACCTTGGATTAAATCAATGTACGCCTGTTTTTCCTCAGCAGTGTTTAAAAAAGGGTTTATTTTTATCCAATGTTAAATAAATCCTGATAAAAAAAGGCAAATGTTAGTCATCCTATGGTAATTGTTAAGGTAGCTACAAGACTTCCATTTTACTTGGAATTTTACCATGTCTTTGGCTGATAAAATAAAATAATAATGTGTTACACTTTTATGATTTGGGGAAAGAAATTTAGACAGTATGAAGGTACACAAAGAATGTTTTTATCCATCACTTATACTATTTTACAATGAAATAAAATATGTTTATGTCCTACTTATATGTATTAATAACTGTTCTTTAAGTGGTACAACACTGGTCCTTTTGCATTATCAATAACATCTTTATACATTTTAAAGACATTTTTCCTTTTTAACCTAGGAGAAATAACCCTATTTTACACTATATAGGGCTTTAGGCTTTACTCATTTACCCATACAGGAATTCATTATGTATTCCATTTCACAATACAACTAATAGTTTGCTAAACAGAAATATTTTTGTTACATGTATAATAAATGTCCCTGATCAACACACTTATCTTTGGAAAGTAAAAGGAATGGCACTTTAATAACAATGGACCAAATCCAGACTTTACATGCTATTGACTTACTCACGACTTACTCACTAGTGGGCAAAACCATTTTGAATTGCAGGGGAGTTACATTTCATTAGTTGTAAACAGTATTAGAGTTGAGAGATGATGTTACCTAGCCCAAGTATAATAACAGTAACACTGGTCAGTATCTGTGTGCAAAATGCAAAAATAAAGTATTCTCCCTGCATGCAAACACTAACATTCATTTTACC
>JABWIB010000124.1:94022-111744 GCA_016617825.1 Platyplectrum ornatum | reverse complement strand
TATCATCATAACACAATGTCTTCTTCACCTGAATGATCATCAGGGAGATTATCCAGCACTTCAGGGAGTCAGGGAGATCACACACTTTTCAGGGAGAGTTGGCAACCATGCCTTATTCACATATGCCAATATTCACATAATGCATCTAACAGGAACTAGCCTGTAGCTGCAAATAATACATGTAACACAAGCAGGGAAATGTACATACAAAAGAAACAACACATTTGCTGGGGTAAAATCTTCAAGATATTACCTGATAGTGCTGATAGGTATGGATAAAATATTAGCATTTCATGACAGAGAATTTTGTTCCTGTTGGTAAGTCCTTGGCAAGTCCTTGTTTACTAAACGTGGTGATGTTGCCCATAGCAACCAATTTTAACAAATAGTTTGCAGTACACAGAATCCCTCAATATTTTAGTGTATAGCAAATAAAATGTTATTTTATTAATTTACCCATGGGACACAGTACACGGGTACATCTCTAATAAAACAAACCAACTTTCTTTACTTTATGTATTTATAGTCTGATTTAATACTCACACAAAAAGAAATGTTATTACAAGGATCATGCCATGTAAACACCAGTACCTCCAATTTCATTTTCCTTCGAAATACTTTTACAAATACAGTATTCAACAGTAGTCAATAGATATACCCAAATGCTGTTAATACTGCAATTGTAAAAGTATTATTGTTCAGCTTTATTTCTGCACTTTAACTACTAAACACTGATAGAAAAATATCATCTGAAATGCTATATTTGTCGAAAGGTCACTAAATTGTCACACAAATAGCTGTAGTTAGAAACTAAACGAAACATAAAAATAAATCCTATTCAGGAACTATCTTATACACAAAGATAATCCTTTTCTAAAGTGGAGGGATCTAATGCAAAGTCGCAAGTCTCCCTGGAAGTCCGAACGACTCCTGAAATCCTGACACTACTTAAAGGGGTTGATGATGTATTTGTAACATTGGGCCAGATTCANATCTTTAGGCACTATTGGCTTACTTTTTGCATTGTGCGACATCCCCAGTTTTCCAATAAATGCAATAAATGCCATTGGAAAACCTCACTGCAGAACATATATTTTAATAGCTATACAATTCCATTTTTATGTAACACGGGTTGGAATTACAAAATCACAAATTGTGACAATTGTGCTCCTAAGATTTGTATTATACCTCTTTTGAAGTTTCTATATAAGCCTGTATGAGGTATCTTCAACAAAAAGGGATATTACATTTTAGAACATCAAACATTTGTTACATAAAAACCAACTGTGTGGGGACTTTTTCCACCCCAAAATCTGTGTAACCGCAAACCAGGTTTAGGTATGGTATACATGGGTGGTTAAGAAGACCTTCCATTTCATATTACGCATTACATTGTGGACTCTTTTGGCTTGTTACCTTCACAATGAAGTAAACACAAGGACGAAGGAAGTTAGGAGTAGATACTTTATAAGTTGTCTAATACACACATGCATAATTGGCGAAAGCATCTTAGGAAGTACTTCAAGCTGAATTGGATCTTTGTATACCTATTATTGTGTTATCAGACATTAGGAGCACCCTTAGGACCATTACCTCTTACCTCTCCGGGTACTCAATCTTAGGAACTGATGATATAACCAGGCTGCATAATCGAGATATTAATATTTTACATGGCAGCTTTTTATCTGAGTTTTAGACTCTCAAGGGGCAGGAGGTGCCGTTTTATTACACAGCACTAGAGAAACTAAGCATCATTAATAATAAAAGAATGCTTCCGCTGTTTTTATTTCGTCTCTCTTCTGGACACCCTTTAAGGTGGTCAGATGACTGTACTAGCGTCCCCTAAAGCTGAAGTCTGTGTGGTCTGAGGACCTTCATGGAAGAGTATTCTCAAAGATTTTAGTGTAAGTTATTCATGTGTAACATATTTGCCAATAAGTTCATAATTTTATGAAACTGATCCCATCTATATGACATGTCATGATGTGTAGAATAATATCTAATGAGTAAACATTTCATCTTATAATATTTGTTACTTAAAGGAATACATATTGAAAGCCTTCTTCATTGCATAGTATAAAAACATCTCGCTGCTGCTTTTATGTCTCTATATCGAAATACATAATGCCAACAACTAACTCTCTTACATTTATGGATCTCTATTTTAACCTCTCAAAGGTAATATGTTATCCAACCGATGGATGCGGATGTCTGAGAAGTAGAGTAATTAGGTTCAGTACACATTACAGTGGGATACCTAATCTGTACATTGACTAAGAGAGAATGACCATTTGAGAACCCAGGTCTTCTTTTGGAAGTGTCATTCATTTTAAATCTGAATGATTCCTAATGAGCTCTGATTGGTTTACCTGGATGTACACACAAGGGATTGTAATCTGGGGATAGGGAGTGAGTTTGGATGCAGCTGCGGCTTGTGCATTATCCCTTTTTCTGGCTAGTGCACAATGCACTACAGAGATGTCCTCTATCATCCACCATCCACCCCACCAGCAGAGGACAGTAATAAGTCTAAAAACTCATCAGTTGTATGACATCACTCCTCCACTGATTTAACTGAAAAGGTGTGAATCCCTTATCACTCCCATTATTTTTCTATGTTTCCATACGCCCACTTCTAAATGCCCACTTCTACGACCGGTTCAGTTTGGGTTACTGCTCTTCTGAATAGCAGCTGCACTCCGTTCCTACACAGTAGTTATGCCACTATGCACACCATAAAATGACTGCCACAATCTAAATCAAAGCTGCTCTAGAGTCTGGATACAGCCCAATGTTATTCCATAGTTGTAAAACTGTCATTCTTTGAAAATATTGCAAAAACTTTTACGTACTTCACTTGGTGCAGTTTTAACTAATTCATCCAAATTTAGAATCATTAGGTGTTTGTGTCCTATGTGTGTGTGTCACTTAACACCAGAGAATAAATGTATATTAACGTGTAAACTTTCATACTATGAGGAAATTACTCCACACGGCTGGAAATAGGCATTGACAGCTAAATACAGGTTACTAAAGTAAACATCAAGTCGAGAACTGAAGCGCAAGTGATATTTAAACTGTCTTTCTTAATGTGTGACACCTCCCACCTCGCTGAAGATAACAAGTCTTGGCTGAGAGGACTTCTGTTTTTAGTGGCACCAGTTTTTCATGCCTTAAGGAGATTAATTATGGCAGAGGAGGGGGGAGGTGGGTCACTGAGGTTTGCTGGTGTGGGAGGGGGTTTGAAGACGCTTCAAGCTCGGGAGCATAGATTAGCAAACTTGGAGGGACCATTTGCAAGCCACCAGTCTGATTTTGGCTCCTCAGGGCCTGTTAGGGAACTTGATTGAGTTTGGCCTTAATGTTCCTTGCCACTTTCCAGCACTTGTCTTTACACATTAGCAATGGGAGCGGGGGCCGGTTTTAACGAGGCGATGCTAATCTGAGCTTGTTAATTCTGTAGATATTCAAATGAGACGCGGATGGAGTGCCAAGCCTGCCACCGCCACGCGAGGAAACAAAAATGATGCAAATATACAGTAAAACACTTCCAATACTAAGATATTAAAAGGGTAGTAAAAGTGTTGTCCATCGTTATGTAAAGATCCACACTCTTGTTTCGTTTCCAAAAGTTTGCATTTTCTGACAGCTAGGGATTTGTTAAATAGATGATTTAATGCAATAAACTATAAAACATTTAATTATAAATGACTGATTTGCTTTTCCTGCTATGCTGATCATGCAGGCTTGATGGTTCTCTCCATACATGGTGACTATCTCAGGACAGGTGTATATTAGGACTATAGTGGGGAATTTGCTCTTCTCGCGGTGGCATGGCGTGTTTCAAGACACAATCGTCGTTTATGAATTTACTAAGCATCAAGATTATGTAAATGTGCTGGTTTTGATTCTGCCCACATCTAGCTGATTTAATCTCTCCCTCTCGTTAGTTTTGACATGAGGGATATAGCATTTTACTAAGCATTGAGAAGTGTTCACGCTGTCTTATAGTCTGGCAAGATGAGGTACCTTTCCCATGCAAATTGGCCCTAATTGGTCAGCGGTTCTTTTTTCTGTACTGCGCATGCGTAAAAACACAAGAGTGGTAAAAAAATTAAAGTGGGGAACTAGCTGCTACACTAGTTCTACTCAAGCTGTGAGCAGAGGTAAACAACGTATCGGTGCAGTTTGTTAAACATTGTGCCATTATTTTATAAAAATGGCGGTTTCATGGCACAAATTCAGTAGAGTGGGGCTGCATTTGCATAAATCTGAACAGTATGATGACACAAACTCGGAACAAACATCATGCAATGTCGTCCCTTCTATAGTAATCGTGTCAGAGCGTAAGCCTGTATGTCTGTGCTTTCAGTCACTTATCTTGGATCACACCATCATTTAGCGATAGTCAATTAGCATAGTTTATATTAAAAGTTTAATATTCAATTGCACCACATATTTTAAGCACATGGTGGGGATTGCTAGACACCAATGTACGTTTAAGTATACGCTTTCTAAAGGTTTTTAAATATTATACAAATCTAGATATTAAACTAAAAAACTCTCCCTAGTGTGGTTCCACCCTTGTTACTTACGATAAGACCTTGACCATACTTGAAGGAGAGCTAAAATCTCCTACCAAAGTCGTTTATTTTCAGCAACTTCAACATTAGTGAATTCAACAACTAGTCTTGTGAGTTAATCTCCCATCATGTTTCATCAATTCCAAATTACACACAATCTCGCACCTTACAGGAATGGTGCATACTATCTGGTATATGGGGCAGTGGTTGAAGTGGAAATTTAGAAGTGGGGGTATAGAAACATAGAATATAATAGAAGTCAATGGAGATTTGTAGTTTTTTAATTACATCAGTGAGAGAAGTGCCGGTATGGCATACACCCGTATACCCCCCCACTTTGAGCCCTGATATGGGGTATATCAGAGGACTTTGAATGAACACTATATCATGGCTTTGTACAGCTAGCTGTTTGACATTGCTGGATGGCAGTCAGAGGCTGCACTTGTTCTACTCACATGAGCTACTCAGTTTTGTGTTGGGGGAAGTGGTTCTGGGCACCCAAAACCTCTTCTGCCCTCAGCCACATTAGCCGATGCTATCTCAGTATAGAGCGGTAGAAGTGACAGAAAAGCTGCACAGCATGTTCAAGGTGGCAACGTCACAAACTAGAAAATCATAAGTCAGAATTTGATCCCAGAAAGGATAAAAGAGAAGTTTTCATTTTTAGAGAATTGTATTATATGGGTGTATATATGTAAAGTAGTTGGCACAGGGAACATCCTGAAAATGTGCTAATGCTATCTAAGTATGACAGTATAACCTCTGTTTAGAGCACCTGCTATTCATAACATAAAGAGAGGTAAAGACAAGGGTAACTCTGCAAAGGACCTTTAACTCATTTCATTCAGGTGACTAATAAGTTTAGATAAAAAGATCATATAAGTCATATAATGTTCAATTGCTGCATACAAAAAACATCTAGGAATGCTGTTAGTGGAAGGGAAAAGTAATTTCAGGTTAACTCTCCTTAGCATCTTCTATCCAGTGTGGTCCAATGGGGAATATCCCAAATAAATACTTATATTACTTATATTTTCACATTTGTTTTTATCATACCTCCCAACTTTGTCATTGGAGGACAGTGGGACAAACAAGCCCCACCCCCTGTACCACCCAACTCCACCCCCGGCCCCACCTAACTCCGCCCCCAGTTTGCCTAAGCCACGCCCCCGCAACCACGGCAAATATAATAGAAAATAAAGTTTATTACAAGTATGTCACCTTAGCAGAACATACTGGGAGTTGAGTGGGACAGCGGGACAGTCCCCCAAAAGCGTTAATGACCCGCTGAAAGTGGAAAAAAGAATGCAGTTTCTATTACTTGTGAACCTCACAATTCAACCAGGCTCATGGCATAGTCCTGGGCCTACATGGAAAGTGAAGATGTTGACCATAGCAACCAGATTTTTGCTCAAACTTTCCTATTACATACTAATGTCAGCTAGAATGTGATTACCTTGGGTAACATCTCCAATTTTCCTCTCCTGTAGCTTGGACTTCTAAAATAAGAGCCGGCAACCCTGCAACAGTTATGTTAGAGTTGAGTTTCACAGATAGTAAAGGGTATCATTATTGGATGACCACCAGCTATTGCCAGCAGTTATATCCAGTAATTGTAACATTGAGAAAAGAAGCTTACTACATTATTTAGAAATCTATACATACATATTTAATTGTATTTGTATTTGAAATGATTTTATTTTATATAGAAAATACAACTTTTACATTCAGTAATACATGTCATGTACATACATCTCTCATCTGCATATAACAATTTTAGCACTACATGCTGTGCTGTTGCATTTAATAACGCTATCATATCTGTGTGCTTAAAGCAGAAATGCAATACACACACACACACACACACATATATGTGTGTGTGTAAAGATATATATATATATATATATATATATATATATATATGTATATATATATATATCCTTTGCTTTACCCATGCAGATCAGGGTAACAAGGTATTTTGCAAAAGTTAAGAAACAGGGAAATTGTGAGAATTGTGAAGTAAAACACTGAGAGAAAGGGATATGCAGAAAGAGTGAGATGAAATGAGGAAAGAATGAGAGTGACAGAATAGGACAAGGAAAAAGAATAAAAGATAGGAGAACAGACATGAACTAATTAAGGCTTTCCTAACAAGCGAGAAACATGTCCACATGTGACAGTCAGTCAAGCAAATAAAGGAAATGAGCAAAAATCTGGCCTGCGGAGGGCCCGCTAAAGAGGGGGGAGTGGGGACAGAGGGGGAGCTGGCAGTGAAGAGCGCATTGAGAGCCGGGGGAAGCCATTCAAAGGTCATTTGCATGAAACACATTGCTTGTCTTGTCATCTGCAGGGGGGTAAAATTAACCCATTTTTGATCAAGAGCCATGCACATAGCACACAGTATGTATGGTTGCAGCTTCGGAGATACATTGTGACATGTGTTTTGTGTCTAGCTTTACAGTCACAGACAAGTAATATTAAGCCTCATCACCCTAACCCAAATTCAGCACTCTCCTCTTTACAGAAAGCACTATGTTGCTGCAATGGTCTGATTGGTTGTAACACTCCGGCAGGCAGGATGGGAAGTGTATGATCCCTTATACAATGATGCACACCGCAATCGTCTTCATCACACTGTGCGTAAGTCATACAGGGCTTTCAGTTGTATGGCTTGTTTAATGGACTAGAAAACGGGTGGTAAGTAAGTGAGGTAAGTGGCTGAACTTTGAGGTGATGGTTAGACTTTTGCACAGAGCACAAGTTTTTACCTCTTTTCACCATAGAGAGATACTTTTTATTTTCTCTTGCACTCCCTGCGTCATACCCAGGCCATTCAGGACTACACAGCGACTGTATCTCAAGTGTACACAGAACTGTCTCTTTATTCGGCAAACTTAGAAAGCATAATACTTTAGAGTATGGTTACATTTATGAATGCTATCTAAGGATGGCTTAAACAATATTATATAATAGGGGTCAGCAGACTGAACTCTAAGCTTTTATCATATTCCGCAGAGCATCTTGGTCATTACACGCACATAAAGTAAGAGTCCATGTGCTGTTCCAAAACAAACCTAGTTCAGGGCTGTTTCATTTCTGGAGTGTCTGGCACAGCTACCTTGTGCTGTCAGCAGGAAAATCAATTCACATTGAACTGTGGTACTAAATGAACGGTACCGCAGCTCTCCCACAAGTATCATTTAATAGACTCTCAGATATTTCAGGGACTAATAAATTGTGTCAGTTACTCTGGACCAGAGAACAGTGTTTCTTAGTGTCATAAGGTAAATATTTTGCACCTGTCGCATTGCCATGTGGTTTGTCCTTTTTTGCTTCTAACCTGAGTTAGCCACCTAGGCCACTATTTTCCAGATTGCAGGAATGGCAAAGTGGAGATGTTGCCCATAGCAACCAATCAAATTCCGATCCAATCATAGAAAGAGAGAGACAACTCCTAAGAGACAGACAGACAGCCCCAGAGAGAGAAACAGACAGACAAAGCCATCCCCAGAGAGAGAGACAGACAGCCCCAAAGAGAGAGAGAGACTCACAAACCAATATTAAAACATTTGTACATGTAGTGAATGCACACCTGTAATCACAATTCAATGTATTACCAAAAAGAGCATCAAACACAGCTGGACAAACAGCCACTGCACATTCTGCAGTCAGAGAAAATGCCAGCTACACGTGCAACAGTCATAGAAACCTGAGAAACCACTGACTCACCGCAGGGCCAGCAACAGAACCCTTGGGGCCGGCCCCCCCCCATCAAAAGTCTAAACACTAGTGACGGGGCCTCCCTGAAGCATGGCCTGCGACAGCTGTCCCCCTGGTCCCACCATGTTGCCGGCCTGCTCCCCCATGATCAGGTGACTGGGCACATGGTTGTAATCGCCAGATTACAGGCTAAATCAGGGGTGGGCAACCTGCGGCCCTCCAGGTGTTGTCAAACTACAAGTCCCAGCATGCTTTGCTTGGTATCAACTATGTCTGTGCAGTTAAAGCATGCTGGGATGTGTAGTTTGACAACACCTGGAGGGCCGTAGGTTGCCCACCCCTGGGCTAAATAGATACTTGTCTGCCCGGCCCGGAAGATGCTAGATCCAAGTGGGCTAAAGTATCCACCGGGCCGGACAGGCAAGCGTCTATTCAAGAAAGCATCTAGTGCAGAATAATGAAGTAATAGAAACAAACTCTTGACAAACAGGGACATATGTATCGGAGTGAGACAGTTATACAGTTCTGTTAACCATGGTGGACGGTGGGAGGCCTTTAAATCTGTATTTGAGAATAGAATGGCCTAAGCACTTGCATAGATACATACTTCTGTTGGTCTGCACTTTTTTTTTACAGGCCACTAACATTGGATTAAATATTCTTGAATCAATCTTTGTTATTCGTTGCATATATATATTGATACTTTATCACTGCTATAATACTAATACATAATACTGCCATAAAACCACCAAGAAGAGTAAATATAAAAGCATGAAGAAACACAGAAGTATATTTAGATGTGGGTTTGGGAGGAGAGACCACCAGTGAACTTCCCATACCCCAGGCATTGTGTGTAAAATGATGTCTCTCACATAAGGGCCTAAATTCACTAAGCGGGGACTTTGCAGGGGAATTGAAAAGTGGGAATGTTGCCCACAGTAACCAATCAGATTCGAGCTTATGTTCTCCAGTATGTAAAATGAAACTGAGAGCTCGAATCTGATTGGTTGCTATGAGTAACATCCCTACTTTTCAATTAACCCTGCAAACTCCCCGCTTAGTGAATTTAGGCGCAGGTCATGTTTTGCTTAATTTTCATGTGGTACAGTATGATTGTGGAGGCTTTTCCAGATGTCTGTGAAAGCTGTGCTTATAAATCGGAAAAGATTGGCCATCCAGACTAAAGTGCAACAACAAATCTGACTGAGGTAATGTGTTGAGTTAGTCAATGTAAGGTATAATTATAGTCCTTTATTCTGTGTGCTGATCCAGACATCTATATTTACAGGTATTTTTGTGGGAACATGTAAAGAACCCTTCAAAATCTGTGAAAATAGTAGTAAATAAAATGCAAACACTGATGTCCAACACTAGTGCATTCCTTTAAATCCTTAGGTTTACAGGTCTGGTCGTAAATATTTAATTTACTAATTATAATACTGGGTTTACTGTACATACACCCCTTGCTGCTCATTTTGTTATCTCCATGTATAACATGTACTATGTCTTAATCTCTTGAAACATTTAAGAAACTGTATATATACATTATAAAAAAAACTCATTGAAAACTGATTCCACGTGATGTTAGTTACACTGAACATGTGAAATAAAATAATGACGTGATTAATAATAACTGCTAAACATGTTTAATGACTTGTAATGACCTGCTGCTATAATTTAGTGTGAAAAGAAAAAAACACTGGATACATCTTCCCAGCATGGACATTTTAGAGTGTGATACCCCCTACAGTTTAAGTGTGATTTACAAGCTTGGGGTGTTCCAGCACACACTTCTCACCTGCTCTTTACATGGAAGAGCCCGAGGAGAAGACCATCACTTGTTCCTGTGAATTTAAAAGCTCCTTAATTGATTGTAAAACAGGTTTGACAAGCCGCTGAATACTCTACGCCCTGTCTTTTATCATAATGCACACTCTGCTGTAGAAAAGAGGGTAGACAAGTGGAAATATATATGATTTAAAAGTGTCATTATAATGATTTTAGTCCATATTAAAAAGTTATCTAAAATCTCAACAACAATTTAGCACTTGAGAAACCAGATAAAACACATTGTGAGAAACAAACAGTATAATCAAACAGGGTAAAAACATTGTAGATTACAGGTGTGGCCTAAACATCACGAATCACAAAATCATTGTTCCCATTTACATTAAGATGCAATAAAAACATATAAATTACATTTTCCTGTATAACATTAAAATATATTAAAAAGACAAATACACTTACATTTCCTCAACTCCTAATGTATCACTATTCAAAACGGTTCTTACCGCGTATTTCTGTACCCGTGTTCACGGTGGGCGTAGTGTTTTCAGGGAAGTGGTACTGGGTGGCATTAAACTCTGTACCTTAGGTTTGCTCAAAGGTCCTGCAACATAGAGGAAGAGATCCATAGGAGAAAGATCCAAATAACTAATGATTCTGCCCCTGAGAATCAGAACTGGATTAACAATGGGGCTATATGGACTTCATTGTCAATAGGCCAATAGAGCTGTAGCTAATGATATCAGTGTGATGAAGAAGGGCACAGTGTGTTTAAGTAGCTCACATATAATTTCACTGGCCACTCCATCTAAAATGATAACACTGCATATATCTTTTTTTTTTTTTTACCTCTATGCTATGTACAAAAACTATATGTATGTCCACAGTGCCCCCATGTGTATGCCTCACAGTGCCCCCATGTGTATGCCCCACAGTGCCCCATGTGTTTGCCCCACAGTCCCCCATGTGTATGTTCCACAGACCCCCATATGTATACCCCAAAGTCCCCCATGTGTGTTTTGTGTAAGATTACATTTGCTGATAATCTTATGCATATTGCATTTAACATGTCTGTTGTATGCTCTGTCACATAGAAAAAGGTAACACATCATGAGCCCCAGGTTCTGCGTAAGCAAGGCATACCATGGCAAGTGCGAGTGTCTGACCTGTGTTTAGACCTCGACTCCCGGTCTGATCACAGAATGGTGCAATTGTTTAGGCTGAACCACACTAACATGCTGAGGCTTTATGATCAGGTGAGGAAGGATTGGGAACCTGACACATCTTGGTCCCATGCAGTGTCTGGGCTGCACAAACTATTGTATGCCATTCACTTTATGGTCACAAGGTCTTTCTAGTCTGTGATCGAGAAAGTGGTTGGCATTTTATAGGCAACCTTATCCAAGCATTTTACTGTTGTGTTAAGAGAATTAAAAAGATTATTGCATACACATAACAGCTTGGAGTGGTGTGACCTTAAGGTAACTTTCTATACACTCTCAGGACTATCTTATGTATTGGGAGATATAGATTACGACAACCACATGTGTATATAAATTCTCCACTCTTACTCCCTCATTGTGCAAATTATTTGTGATGACAAACTTGGAAATGTCATTTTTTTAGCAGGTTATCCAGAGTCATGTTATGACACATACATTCTAAGACAGTCATCCCTGTTTCAGAAATGTGAGAATGGAGAAATGCCAGATGGATGGCTTTTGGGTATGTATTATGTCCTAATCATAAACACTACGCATATACAAAAAAAGAATATTTTACCTTATAGTTTATGTCTTAAAATAAATAGCAATTTCCACAATAGGTGTGTATGTACACAGTATATTACAGCTTAGCGCTTTGTACACAATGATGTGTTAAATACACTAAACATAATATTTTGTTGGCACACAAGTAGGGAAATTGTCATATAACCTTAATAAGCTGCCAGGAACAGGCTTATTTTCTGGTGACTATAAAGGCCTCTCAATAGCACTAAAGCTAGTCATCCACAATATCATTCTAGTGAATATTGGTGTGATTTTCCCTTGGGAAAACCACCCCACCTTCGGCACCATTCACTAGAACGATATCGCTCTAGTGGTGCCCCCTAAAAAATAATAAACCCCATACTAACCTATCTACAGCCGTTGCTGGGCCACGTCAATGGTCAATGACTGCCTTTGCACACTAACAATAAATGGTAATGGTAATGACTAGTGAAAGTGAATACAGGATTTTCCCATGTTTCATAGTATATGTGGTGGTTCTGAATAATCCTACATCTCTTTACAATCTTAAAGAAAACAACTTTCTGCTAAAAAGTGCAGCTGCTGACTAAATAAAGCAAAGCATTTTCAACCAGTTCATGAAGCCATTGCTCTATACGTCTCCGACAGTGACACAAAGAACCAGTGACAACTATATTTCTAAACAAGTTGACAGCGTTGCAAGGAAGCCCTTGGAGAAGAGATAGCAAAAAACCTTGGGGTGCTAATAAAATGCAATAAAGTAGGAGGGTAGGAGGGAGCCAGGCTGCAGGGAAAGTACATGGAGAGGAGCTTTTTTAATGTTATGAGATAAACAGACAATAAACATATGTCTTGTATTGAATGGTTTTAATAGTACTACGTTCTGTCTGTATTCTGCAGAGACCTTTTATACCAATAGTACTAAAAAAAGAAAGCTGATATCCAACTCAAGTGATAAAAAAGAGCTGGTTATAAAAATGATTATAATTGATCAGATGCCACTTAAGCTACGTACACCCAAAACCAAAAATGTAATACAACAAATGAAATGAGAGAGATTTTGAAAGAGAAGCTTTATAAGGGGGAGGCCGTGCCAACTCCACAGAACAAGTTGTCCATCCTATCTAGTGTTCTGACTCTGTCTGGTGTATTATATTTAGAAAGCACACTCACTAAAACAATATATAATAAAAATGTCATAGAAATACATTACAAGTTCTGAATGTCACTGTGATTACACACTTTGCCAAACATAAAATCAAGAAATAATAAGATTATTATAACTAGTATAAGACTAGTGAATAGCATGCCTAATTATATTCATATCTGATTGAAGAGGATTGCTTACTATGAAAATATGTCACCATACTCATCACCTAAGCTTTTCTTCAACCCTCAACATCCCTTTAAAGAATACAATATCCCTTTAAAGAATCCGCACAATTTTACTTGCATCTGGGAATTCACACCCACCATGCACCTGCTTCATTCATATCGCCCATTGGCTTTATTAGTGGGATGAGGCTTCTGTGGGGGACAGGAGCCAGTTCGAAGCTTTGAAACTCAAGAAGGCAACAGTGCAAGATGTATTGTAAAAAATGACAGGTGAGTAAAAAGGTGTCCAGACAGGAGGAAGCTGCATGATAATGAGTGAGTGATGAAGTGTCTATTCATGACAAGCCTTGAAGATGGAAGTCACTGGATACCCAGGAACAGAGGAGGGTGAAGTTGTGTCTACAGAGATGCAACTAGGATTGGAGTCTGTAGAAGTGCTGAGCATAATTTAATATATTGACCTTTTACTGACATCAATAAGCAAATATCAGTGAAACATAGAATATATAATTAATTTGTTAAGTGTTATCAAGTTTAATTAAAAATGGTGCCCAATGGTGCTGATCCAGAGTTGCTTTTAGGAAAATGAACTTTAAATTAGGTACTGGCTCAGAAAGGGAACAAGCTCAGGAAGATGGGCGCACTGTTGTACAGCCTGTCTACTCATTCAACTGCTCTGAGCATTTAAAAAAAATTCCTTTTATTAAAATTATGTTAAAATACATATATTATAATAAACATATTTTTTTTACTATTAATGCCAGAATAGCAGATATATACTACTACTGTGCTCTAGCATTTATGTTACTATTTAAAGAAGCATTTAAACTGGTTTTTGAATGCTGCATATGCAAATATTAAAAGCCCATTTATATGCATAAGAAACTTGCAGACACAGGGGCTATACAAGCCATAGTCTGTGTCAGATTCCTTTCTATGTTAAAACCAGGCTAGACAGAAAATGTAAAACAGGGGCCCCCATTTCATAATCCAATGTGTACCTACTATTTGTAAATCAATAAATAACAGTAGTTGTAATTATTTTGTCCACATTGGTTCCACTGCAGCTAGTGTAGATAAAGAACACAAGCAAACCACAAACTGGACCCACAGAAACCAAATATAAAGAGGTTGGCGCATTCTTATAGTACACTGGGGATATAAGAGCAGTAGTATCTTGAAGAGGTGCCGAGACTTGATTCTGAAACCAGTCAATTATGGATGAGCTGAAATAAACAGCCAGCCATTTGCTGGGAATTATGAATTGTTAATACAGGGGGAGAGAGGGCATTGGCAGGAAGCCTAAAGGTGCTATTTTCCTATTGCTGACTCATATTTATGCATTTCCTTGTAATATTGTAACTCTGGCCTCTTGGCCTCTGCGTCACAATATGTAATATTACTATTTTCCCCAAAGAATATTGTTTTATACACATCAACAGGAAGTACTTACTATAGGCATCTCGAAGGAAATCTGAAAATGAGAGAATTAATAGAATGTTTTACAAACCGGAGGGAAACAATTGAGAGAAGGGAAATTCTAAAGGAACAAGAGGTCATGTGTTAACAATAATGCTAATAAAGTATTACTTTATTTTTACTATTCCTCTTCCCAAGTGTATGCATAGCAAAACCAAATAAGACGTGCCACTCTGTTTTGAAATGGAGGTTTTATCCTTTTGAAAGACTTCTTGTTAAAGTATGGCTTGTGCCTTACCCTATGACTGAATCAGTATCAAATCATCGAATTCAAGGTATCCCAAACTCAATCCTCAGGGACTAATTTTGCATGTTGTCCAGATGTGTTCATTACTCATACTGTATTCACATTGCTGCCCTGTCAGGTTTTTGAAGCAGGATTATTACTGTGTCTTATACCCCATTCACACTGCACCTTAGATGCAGAAAATTTCTGGGTTGACCCTATTCAAACTGGACACAGGTCTGCTCTAGCAACAAGAGTTTTGTAACAAAAACAAGATCTTTAGCATCACCTGCTCTAATCCACCCAAGAAGCCCCTTACATTGAGTCTGTGTTGAAAAAACCTGGGTAGTTTACATTGGTGGCTGCCCAGCTTGGACCCAGGAATGACCCTGCAATAGTCTCAAGTCAATAGACTTTAGTATGTGCTGATGGAGCATTCACACTTAGCTACGACCCAAGTAGTTAGAGCATGACCCAACAATATCCAGGATTTCTGTGCCAGTGGGAGGTACGAGGTATCAGGGGGTACCTTCTATATCACTTGTAATCCTGTGAGTAGACCTGGGCCCTTATTCACTGAACTGTGGGAATGAAAAGTAGAGATGTTGACTATAGCAATCAGCAAGCGAATGTAGTTCTCTAGTGTGTAATAGCTAGAATCTGATTGGTTGCTATTGCAACATCTCCACTTTTTCATTATTGTAGTTTAGTAAATAAGGGCCCCTAAATTTACTAAGCAGAAAAATTGAAATATTGCCCACAAACAATCGAATTCGAGCACACATTCTCCAGTATGTAAAAAGAAACTAAATGATGATTGGTTGATATGTGCAATATCCCCACTCCTCCAATGACCTGCTAATTTAGGCCCTGGATGGTGAATGCTCCCTAAGAATCAGATTTGGAAACCACTGATCTAATTGATTGTTTGTCACCAATTCTAATTATTCTCAAAGAAATGATAACTGGAATAAATCGAGGAAAAAATGTGTTTCCAAAGAAATCAAACTTACCAAGGCATCCTCCAGCACACCAGCAACATTGCACGCTTTTAAGCAGGTGGAAGCTGGAGATGCCAGTCCTGCTAGTGAGGACTATGGCTAGATTTTACGAGTAAGAAATCCTTGCTTAGGAATCAATGAAGTAATTATGCACTAGAGAGGCAAGCCACTTTCAATTCCAGGACTTCTTTTCATTTATTGGTGTTACTGGCCCTTTCAATAAAATTCTCTAAAATGACTATTCAAATCCCTGTTGTCTTACTAGCAAGGTTATACTGGAAAACGGACTTCTTTATGAATATAATTAGGAGCTAATCATTAAATGTGACCTTTCACCTCTACAGCAGTCTTTACTGCAATGTGGAGAGGTTCACTTATCAAATGAGAATCAGGCTAATAAGTAAGAAGAAGACAACATCAGAGTAAAATGAAGATCAGCAGAGATGCTATAGTGAAATAAAGTCATTCATTCATCTAATCAGGCTTGGTAAATATATGGTATGTTAACTCATTATTGATGCCTGTAAAGAAAGCTTTTTATTTAATTTTAAATTTGAATTGATCCTCTTTATCTTCAGGGTCGCCATCAGTGAGTACAGGCAGGTTGCCGGCAGCGGTCGGCCCTGTCTATCTTTATATAACTTCCGGGAGACTCACAAATTTTGGGCATTTCTCCTGGTACACTGGGAGGGACCTACACTAGGGGGAGACTGCATATTTCCCACGACCTTATAATGTAAATCACTTCCTCAGCCCTCATCATTACTATGACATGATTGGCCTAAATCACGTCCTCCGCTCAATCCCTATACTGCCATTGTCTTGGTTTCTCCCAGGAGGGAGAAACCAAAAGTCATTGTTGTATATAACTACATTGCAATTTTTGTTCATAGATTAAAGTTAATTAAATAACAGTATTAATAATAGACTGGATCCTGCTTTAAGATCATTAAGGGACTTAAGCAATTAGCATATGTAAGGCCCCTATCTTGCAACATCTGTGCATGTTTCGCCAGATACTACGTTAGTAAAATCAAACGGAAGGAACCAGTCCAATAATATTTTTAATGTATTAAATATTTTAATACAAGTAGAGTTAATTGTATTGGAGTATAATCATACCAGGAGGAGGAAAAAAACCCTGATTACATTGATGAATTTTGACATGTGTGGCTGTCAGTGTTATCTTCATCTTTCAACAGCACACGAATAATTATGTTAAAATAAAGTAGGGATCTCTGTTTCTGTCCATTCACAATATAAAGAGACATTTATCTTTTAGGACGCAACTTCTTTTAGCACGTTGCCACACTTGTTGCAATCAATGTGAATTCATTGGAGAAACAAGGAGAAGTAAATCACAGAGGTTCTGCCTTCACCCCAGAAATCAATGTTCACACATTAGGGCTATTAGCTTATTGAAAGAATAATGATGGATGGAGGCTGGACAGGAGTCAGGTTCCACACCTGAAACTGCATGGAAAGGAGAGGACAAGATCAGCAAGATTTTCTGTCAGTCATTACTTTCAGTGAACGAGCAAGAAAGGTTTTTGTAAAATTGGAGTAGTAAAACAAAATGGATAGTAAGCAATTAATGGTACAAAAACAGCAGAGAGTACACTTCTTTTTATTGATGCCTGAATTCAGACTTGCACCAAAAAATTTCCCTCGCATGTGCAAGCAGATGATAAAGGCCTAATCCTGCTACAGTATATAAATAGATGTCAAGTAGGTTTGCATGTCATATAAAGACATATCATATCCACTTTTATACCTAATATACAGAATAATATCCAGTATATACCTAATAAACAGAATAATATCCAGTATATACCTGATATA
>JABWIB010000124.1:57439-67559 GCA_016617825.1 Platyplectrum ornatum | reverse complement strand
ACTATTATCCTATTCCTCACTATTCCTCCTCTTCCATTTCCCTCACCCTACCCGCAACCTAACTATAACATTCCCCTTCTACTATCCATCTCCTCCCCACAGCCTAAACTTAACCCTTCTCTTCTCTGATCCATCCACTCCCTGCAGCCCAACCCTAAACTTCCTCTCCTACTATCCATCCCCCTGTCGATGGCCTAACCCTAACCTTCCACTTCTTCTCTCCATACTCTCCTTGTATCCTAACCCTGACCTTTCCCTTCTATAATCTATCCCTTTGCCTTAGCCTAACCCTGACCTTCCCCTCTCTTCCTCACAGCCTAAACTTAGTCCTTTTCTTCTTTGCTCCATTCCCTCCCTGTAGCCTTACCCTAACCCTTATCTTCTACCCTACCCATCTTCTCCTCTAGGCTTAATACTAACCCGCCTACTCTTCATCCGCTCCCCATAGTCTAAACATAGTCCTCCCCTTCTAGTCTTCATCCTCTGTCAGGTGATGCTGTCGCCATCTTGTCAGGGAGCATCTGGAAAAAAGATTATTTGCAGTAAAGTATGGGTACGTTGTTTAAACATTTTAGCATACTTATTTATTCATTAAATTGTTGAATAAAAGACACATACAGCCGTCATCTAAGCTTTTGGCTGTGGGTTTTTGAAAATTTTATTTTTTGCCCGCATTAAAACCCAATTNCACTGAAGAACATTCAATCGTGTCCCATATAGAGTGTGACTACATAAAGTTATGACAGCTTGTAAGGGTATATCCTGGGCACAGAGGAGATACATCACAGTCAATGTACAGTAAAGGTGTGCCCNAGCAAGTGCACCAGTCTAAAGACGTTTGTAGTCAGGAAAAAGCACAGTTTTGCCCCAGACAAAGACCATTTATAAGTTCAGGAGTCTTTTCGCTCCACAACCTATTTCTGACAACTGCAATAGAATTTTAAACAAACAACTTAANACTACAATTATAAGATTGCTGCTGCTGAATTGTACTGCTGAAATCTATATATTTGTCATTTTAGGAAATCATTATTTTCTGCTCTTCATATTTACAAATTTACTGCATTCATTACAGTTACACAATGTATTTGGACACATTGCTGCATTGGCATTGTCTGCTTTGTGCCAGTATGCTATGTGCCATGCTGGCATATCATCCTGAGAAACAATTGTGAAAGGCAAGTACCACAACCACAATTGCTGCCCACATGTACGACACCCATTGTGCTATTATTGCTGTGCGTCTTTGGATCAGTCCTTTTTCTCCACTTCCCTTTCATCATCTAATCATTTATTGTCATTTTGCTTCACTGACAACTCTTGACAACCAATGTTATGTAGTTATTATATTGTTTTGCATATTTTTATTATGTTAGGGGAAAAATAAGTTTTCAGAAATTTCAGTCACAACACAATGTAAAGTGTACAATATTCCACACTCTAGTATAGCAGTATACAGAAAATGATGATATAACATACTTACTCACATTCTTCACATTTATTATACATTTTTTAGACTAGCTATTTAGAATTTGTAGGAACTAGTCTAATAACACTCAGTTAAAGTGTCAAAAACCTGTGTGTTTATNACATATTTTATGTTAAATTTGCTGGTCTTACTTATACCATGTATTGAATAATAAGCTGAATACTATCTAGAACCAAANATTATATTTTACATGTAAAGTAAAACAAAGTCTAGCTTGTTTCACTCTAGACGGGATCCAGACNTCCAAATTTGAATCCCCAAGGATAATATTTGGCTAAATTTGCAAGCAACGGACCACATTATCTAGACAAATTATCTCTGTGTTTGGATTTTTTCCATCAACCAGAGTCTACATTAAGGAGTTTATTTACAAAAGTCCTTTAAGAATCCATAGTAGACAAATAGGCCCTGCCCAGTCCCACCCCAAGTCCGCCCCTTTTTGCCACGGCCATAAATATATACTTACAATTGATTTTAATAAGAAAAACACCCTAATCGGGACACACTAGGAGGAGGGAGGGACGCCAGGACATTCACTCAAAACCGGTACTGTACTGCCGAAATCCGGACATTTGGCAGGTATGCTAGTATGAAACCTAAGGGTTTCTCTGTTTATTAAATGGAGTCCTAAGTTTCCTGACTCAGGTGAGTGAAAAATTACTGGAATATGTTTAAGTATGGTTAAGATAATTAAAACTGTATTTCATTATTAAATAGGAAGATGAACCTGCAAACTCAACCCAGTCCTCCTGTCAGAAATGTCATAAGATCCTGGCCTAAATTTACTAAGCAGGGAGTTTGCAAGGAGATTGAAAAGTGGGGNTGTTGGCCATAGNAACCAATCAGATTAGAGCACACATTCTTCAGTATTCTCACAGTATGCAATGTTGCACTGTCCATGCCCAGAACAGGCGCCTGAACTGTCTACCCAGCTTTGCGTTCAGGAGGTTCACTTTGGTGGGCTGGGAATACATTTAAATAGCACATTGCGGGCACATTCTGAGAGTCAGTATGGATTGCGTAACACACCCTTCCGCATAGGGCCACATGCATGGGTTTCATGTAAGTGGACAATTTTCAGTCCATGAGAGGTGGTTACATTAAGATTTTGTGAACAGAACTGTTTCATACCAAAATGGTGTTAGTGGACACCATTTTACATCCTGGTCTGGTACTAAGCTAAGCTGGTACTAAACTGCGGGAATAAAAAAGATTCAACCTTCACTTTTACAAACTAGGGAATGTCAGCAAGAATCTGGTTCATATGGGCTCCACTCAATTCCTGCAGTTGGGTAAATCNAGCTCCAAGACTGGATGGGTTGGTTGTGCTTTGGTCATGTCAAGTATCCCCACTCATGCAATGCAGATACGTACGTGTAGATCTGGCCCAATACATATAAGTTAACCATATTTAAGACAAATGTGAAGAGCAAGATGTCTTTGTGATACCAGTGTTAAATCTCTACCACCATGGTGACCTATTGCTAAACTAAGCTGAGATGATCGGAAGGAAGAAAAGATACACATAAAGACAAGACTGAGTCGCAAATACACGACAGTAAGAAGTGCAGAATACTTATTGGACTGTAAAGACATTTGAGCAAAAGAGCATTAAGCAAAAAGTAATAATAAAGTGGAACTGATTTGTGAAACACAAAATGTATTACAGCATAGCAGAGGAGGCGGAGGACTTGACTAAATAACCATAAACTGAATGTCAAGTTTACGGCAGCTATATGTAATAGACAGATAAATAGTGCATACACTAATTGTGAAATGTGTAAGCATGTATAATAATCACATTTATGAACTAATTTGTGACTTATAAGAATTACTCATACAGCGTTCAGAATCTTCATTTCTCTGGCTTTGTATAAATATTTGTACCCTTCAACAAGATATGTTTCTATAATTAACTGTTCTCTCGATGTTCCTTACAAATGAAAAAAGAATTGCACAAATTAAACTCATTTTCCCTGCCTGACATTTCCGCACTCGGCCATCTCGGTCCTTCATTGAATTCTCTAATTTGTTCTAATACGCTCACTGCCTACATCTCTAGCCATCCATGACGCTTCTTTTCCTGGCCTCCATCCTTCCCGTCTTTGCGGAGGGATTAAAGAGCTTTCTGTGCATTGCCACAAGTGCAGGAAATCAAGTTAAGGGACGTATTAATTGGGGCATCAAAGGGCGATCTTGTTTCAGGCAGTTTCCTTCCTAGCGTCACTTTGAAGCTTCCTCACTGGGCTCTGTTTCTCATTAAAAAGAGCCCTTAATGGCTAATGTTGTTTATGCATGTTACAATTATGTCACTGTGTATGCCGGCCGACGGTGATTGTTCTAGGAGATCGAGGGAGTGTATGGGGGTTGGAGGGTACTTGGAAGAATGTGGGCAGAGGGGAGAGGTCTGGAAGAGGGAAAGCTATAGAAATAGAAGAAATAAGGCGACGTTGCAATATAAATATGGGAAGTAGGAGGGGTTGGCAATCAACACTGGCACTAGAAAACTCAAACCCCTTCACAGTTTATTGTAAGGGAACTATACCTGAATGTTATCCACAGAAATGTAAATAGACTGGTAGACATGACATGTCAATGACTGGTTAAAATCACTACATACTGTCAGTAATGTTATCAAATAANCTTACACAGAAACCATTTCTGTTACTAAATGCTATTATCTTCATAACAATACCATGAATCATTACCTAATGTGCCATATACTGTAACATAGTTTATTGTTTATTGCCCTTTTTAAAATGATATACCGTTTCTGTTCATTATCTCAACAAACAGTACAGGTAGAACTGCATATCTGACATGGCATAAGGTTGAAGATACTGTATGTTTTGCAATATTACACAAAAGTTTATCAATACTGTGTAAAGACAGAATTAGATGAATGTGTGCAGTGTCACGCTTGTCACAGATATATTTGTTTATTTGTAATTTTATTTAATAAAACAGGACTGAAGTTATGTATATGGGTTAGGAAGATGCAAAGTTAATTTCCATTGTGAATAAGAAAAATATACTGCATTACCAAACAGCTAGCAGAAAACCCAAAAAGGGTGCTTTCCAATTAATGTACCTTTACTGCATAGTATATGGCATTGATAAGTTACTTCATATTGTATGTAAAAGGATTCTGTCCTCCGTGTTATTCTACTGTGCTTGTATTATAAATGACATTTTTAATTTTGGTACTAAATCAGACCCTGATTAAGGTTCTCAGCTGCCCCAATAGCCCAGACTGTCAATGAGGATGGCTGGTAAGTGCCGCTGCAGCACCTCCTGTTTATTTGTTTGGGAAGGAGGGGGTTTAAGGACAAGGGATTTTTTTCCAGCAACCCATGGGGCAGTAACTATGCACCCCCTGTAGTCTGGCACCTTTATCAGACTATTGGTTTATCAGGGCCTGATCCTGTTCTTACAAACCCGTCAGATATTATTGTTGGTGCTTGTGTGTGGCTCTTTTTGGATGGATTTTCTGATAACCCAGTGTTGCGTATGTGGTGCGTGTCATCACTTCATACATATATGTAGGCCTGATAGACGGGGGGAAGCATTTATTGTATACTGTATGGGCTGGTCTGTGGATTCTCTCCATACGACACACACCTGCACAACAAAGCGTGTGTGAAACTTAAGGCATGGCCACGTCCGTGTAAGGGATATACCATTGGTAATGTATTGAGAAAACGTGTTTTTGAACTGAAAATCTCACTACAACAGGATCAGACCCATAGACTAAGTCCAGACATTTTATCCATCTCCCGCAGTTTTATTCGGTTTGTAGTAATATTCCATACATTCATGAAAAGAAGTGACGGTATGGCTTACCACCACATACACCCCCAGTGCAAGCTCTGGTTAGTATAATATATTACATTGTCTGTTCAATTATTAGCAGAAACAGGCAAATATATCTCTATCCCAGTAACCAACCCAACAACAACTGTACATTTAGTTTTAGGACTTTAGGGCTAGCGTTATTGACCTTGTATAGATAACTTTTACTTAAACTAATAAAAGTAAAATTTTGGGGGAAGGACATATATTTTGTTGGTTTTTGGGTAATCATTTAGGCAGAATGTAGTGAACCAGCTATCTTTTCACTTCTTTAATAGGAAGATAATGTTGCAGGGAAAAGCATTTCTGAAGTTGGGGGAATTTGTATAGATATGTCCTGGGACACATCATAATTGCCACCAAGGCGGCTATTGCCAATGTTGGAAAGACTCCAACCCTCTCTCCTTACTTAAAATCATGCGCAAGATCCAATTCATTTATGCCATGGAAACGAGAGGTATCCCTAGTGCAAACCAGAGGGACCTCTCTTATTTTACGCTGACTGGTAGAGTTTGTATCCACGGACCCTGGAGACAAGTTGGCACGTGATCCCGCTGCTCTACCGCACCTCTGCTCTGCGAGCCTTCTGGTAGTGAGGTTTAGGCCCTATATTTTTGTAGTCTCATGTTTGTTATATTTTGAGGTGTTCGTGTTGCTCGCCCCCCTTCCTTTCCCCCTTAGAGGTCTCTATGTGGCCACTTTTCTGTGATGTTTTATCATATGCATTTCTGTACCCTTGTTGACCCTTTTTCATTTCTGTATACCTTCCTTTTTGCAAAAATGTTAAATAAAAATCTATTGCTGTTAAAATAAATAATGGGGGAATCTGTAAATGGAAATGACATTACCACACATAATACACAGCACTAACCAGGCATGTACAATGCATCAGTCACTGTACATATATGAGGCTGGAATGGTATTAGGGCAGTGCGTGGTCTGTATAATGTGTGTTTCAGTGAATATAAAAATTTGTTAGACATTAGTTTGCATACAGGGAGAATACTTTATCTTTGTATTTTGCACACAGATACTGACCAGTGTTAATCTGGCCATCCAATATCAGCACCGACAAACGGGGTGATTTTCATCTGCGGGCCATCCATGAGAACGGTATCGTTCTCATGGTGACCAGTAAAAAATGAAAAAATACCTGTAAAAAAAGAAAAAGAAATTAATAAAACATACTCACATTCCTGGGTTCTTTGGCGGGCCCGGTTGCTTCTTGTGATGGTCCAGCTTCTCCGTCTTGCATGGAGAGACACAGCATTTTTAATAGGGAAATTCTCATTTTTGTTAAAAACAAATAGAATCTAATTTTTATATAAATCATGTGCATAAATTTAAATGATAAATAATTTTGAATATAGAAATACATATATATATAAAGAGAGCGAGAGAGAGAGAGAAAGAGAGAGAGAGAGATAAGTGTGTGTGTGTGTGTGTGTGTGTGTGTGTGTGTAAAAATGGCATTATAGGAGCAGTATACCACACTACTATGCTCTGACATTGCATAAAAATAATATAAAGGGGTTTTTAAATGCTGAAAATACTTGGCAGAGACTGAAACTGGAGGAGACTGTAGCTCTATAAGCACAGCCTCAGCCCATATATCTCTGACTTCAGGGTTCCCATTGTACCGTTTTTCCCAACCTGCTTCTACAGAACATTGCTTGCACATTTAACATGNTCAGAAAACTCTGGATCCAGGTCCATTATCTATAAAACATTTAAGTTATACATCCCAATTGTGTGGTAGAACTGAGACAAATAATGTGTCTCATGACGAGTGGCCCGTTCTTCTATTGCATTTAGCATACATTGTAGTTTCAAAATTTGAAAACATATAACCAAGTTTTATAAAGTCTTGAGAAAGTCCTTAAATTAGGACTGTTGTGCAGAACTATGTACATTAAGGCAGAACTNGTGAGCAGTTCAGTTGTATAAGACATAAATGATTTTGTCACATACATTTTCTTTGGCTTTAAAGTTTTCTCAAGTATTGCAGTTTCCTTGACCACAGACAAAGCAGAAGATAAAAGGAGCTCACCCATTATGATCTTGTGTTCCTACGTCTACAATGATCATTTTAGTTTCCTGTGAGCNTATAAGAAAAGCCCTGGACGCAGGCACCGTCTGCTAGAGAACTGTTTTAATGTGTCAATAGCATCTGCAGGGAACAAGCTTTGAGACACAAACAGAACTATCCATCTCTTTCCGACTTTCAGCAGTTTCAGGAAGGCTCACTCTGGAGGTTTACAGTAGCAAATGACGGAACAACTTTAATCTGTGGAGAAATATATATATTCCCCAGACAAAGCATGCTTTGCAAAAGACAGGAGTGGTAGTTTGTTTATTCCTTGGCTATCAATGAATGATGGGAACCTGGCCCCAGATGTAACGTAGGAAAGTGGGGCAGACCAATGATAGACAAGGGCATCTTTGATGTACAGCCAACATGGAAGGTAATGCTTTCTTACTGCCAGGGCTGTAGCTAGCTATTTTGGTAGCTTGGTGAGACAAAAATTCACCTTTGGCCTGCCATATATTATGTTGTATGCTGTAAAAGATCCCTCCCCCCCCCCAATTTTTGGCATTTTATAAACTTTAAATATGCTTATACTCTGCCTACATTACAAAGGCCACAGTTTTATTCCCACAAACCATAATACACCCACACATGGCAATAACAGCCCAGCCCAGTACATACTGTACTACACCATATAACACACACACAGCCCCATACATACACTACTCTACTACACCATATAGTAGCACAAGGGCTTGTGTCTCACTACAGTTGCCACAGATGCGTGTTACACCTTTACAAAATGTGACATTGTGAAAGCACCTCCTTTCTCCTTTCTCCTTTTTGGAATTAGCAGGTTATGCCGAGGTAGCACCCAATTGTCGTCCAGTTGCACTTTGGCTGTGGTCCAGCAGATACTTACCTAAATGGGAAGTCTGTTGGCTCCTGTTATCATTGGGCAAATCATGATGTTATTTTATGCATTGTTTAATTTACGTCTTGACTTGCTGCTTTTTTCANGTGGTCCCAATCAAATGTAAAAGTACTTTTAAATAAGACCAATAAATACAGTTCCCCAAAATATTAATTCATCTCAAATGATTTCTTTAAACCTTAAATATTGCTTCCGTGCGAGGTTTATTTAAGTGATAATAGAAAGGTGACTGACACACAGGATCACAACCCATTAACCATTGGATACTTTCTAGACACCTCATCAATCATGCATTGTAGAATTGTAACAGAGGTTTAATTAGCAGAATATGTATGTGATTTATTATTATTATTATTATTATTATTATTATGTTTAAGGTATTTTCAAAGTTTTTTGGCAACTTATTAAAGCTTGGAATTGGATAATGTTTGTTATTCAGTATACAGCAGTGATCGAAGTAGAAATGTAGAAGTTGGGATACGGTCATTTAAAAGTGGTGGAATGGAAACATAGAAAATAATAGAAGTGAATAGAAATGTATAGTTTTTTAAGTACACAAGTTGGAGAAGTGATGGTATGGCATACACCCCTTTTACACCCCCACTTCAAGCCGACATTCCGGTACGTACTCTGCATGCTTAAAGGCACAGGCAGTTGGTGTGGGGAGTGTTGTGGCTTTCAAGCCCACCACTTCCAAAGCTGGAACAACATGGAAGACTATTATGTGCACTATTCAGTTGCACCTGTTACCCTGAAGCCCATGTATATATATAATATTGCACATTAATATATTCCNCCTAAAANGCCATATTCAAGGATGGGAGATACATTTTATATCATTACANTACATTATTTATAAATAGAATGGGTTGGTCATTTCAGTGGGTTTTTCCTGATGCAGTACTGTATGTACAAATCTGTGGGGAGTGCNATAAAAAGGACCATCAAGAAATACATACCTTAATAAGAGAATGCTTTGTACATTTAGCAGCATTGTATTCTATAGCACTCATCAGCCCCACTCTAAAGCAGAATAAGCCAGCTTCCCCTCTAACAACACCTTATTCCAGTCTTAGATGGGGATGCTTGTATCTATCAACTCTTCCTCATTTGCTAGAACAGAGCTCCATTGTCTTTTATGAAAACAGCTTTGTTCATGGCACACCAAGTCATGTTAGAAGCAGAACCTGATACAAACTCTTACTGTGCTATTTATAGGAAGAAAATGTACAGGCTTCATATAACTCAGCAGCCAGCTTGGCTTTCCTCTAATCATTGCCAGTTTCCAATTTAAGGCATTTTTGTTCATTTTCTACGTAAGGGGGTGTAGAAAGATTAATAGCAGACCCCAATTTGACCACAGAATGGGAAGCTACTTTTTTTGTTTTTTTTTACAAATAGGTAGTATACATTTTTTCTTAGTGGTCATAACCATGAGCTGAAGTTTAAAAAATTGGAACAAGCATCTCCTATGTAAAGCATTATTTAATGGTTACTGTTTCTTGCAAAAAGCTTTCATTCTATAGGACATACATTATGACTTAAATATGTTCAATATGTTCTATTTCTGTTTTTTTCATATATCTTTATATAATATGTACACATTGCTTTACATCCATTTATTTAATGTATAGTAGTTGTGTCAATAGTTATTATATATATTGCAAGTATTAAACATTTGCCACTCTCTTGAATGGTGAATTGTAAGAATATTGTAGTACATTACATAGAAAAGCTAAGACACATATGTAAATGTAGGCAGGGCTNGTGCTAGGTCTCTGGGCACCCTAGGGTTATATCCAGAGGCAAACGCAGG
>JABWIB010000124.1:43091-54965 GCA_016617825.1 Platyplectrum ornatum | reverse complement strand
GTCTATTACATCTACCTGATTTATTGCACAGATAATGCTTACTTTTTTAATCACTGTTCTGTAAAAACCTGACCTTTTTACCATGTTACAAGAAAACAACCAGTTATTAGCAGTTGATTTGGTGGTATACTACTTAATGTAGTTTNGTTTCTTGTGATTTACACAGAGGTCTTTGGTCATTTGTACACATTACACAAAGTACAAACACAAGCTGCAAGCATTCACATTTAGGAATTGTATTGAAATAAATATTCTGCGTACCCCTTAACGATAACTTGTAAATGAAATGAAATGACTTAGCTGTACTAATGATTGACNTTTGTTTCCAATTCACTTGATTGTGATATGAGGAATCTCTTATTATTTTATGTTGGTATATGGCTTTGTTGCCTACACCTCTTCCCTTGGCCCCCAGCAGATGGTAAAAGGAAAAAACACAGGAAAGCTGCCTGCCTGATAAGATATGGTGACAAAGGACGTGGTGACAAGTCACAAAGAAAGACAAATGAAGAGTGCCACATTCTGCCATTCTGGTCCGGAAACTGAATGTCATATTTCATAAAGCAATAGCAAAGACTGGGAGCTGGCTCTACTCTAAGGGAGGAAAGGGACACGGCTACTGCGTCACTTGGTCCTACTCAGGCAATGTAAGGAGATGCGGCAGTCAGTCTGCCAAGAANGGCTAGGACTCTGGGGAGACTGCTGGCATAGACATTCATCCTTGCAGACTTCTCTGTTCTTTNCTTTATGCATCACAGATATATAAATTGCAGTGCATATGGGTGTAAAATAAATAGTAACATTGGACCATGTAAATAGTAAATGGGTATGAAGATTCCTTATTTAATGAAAATCGTCAGTGTATACGTCAGTTTAGTGCAATATCGCCTGCCGAATACCAGTTTTTTCATCAATGGATATCGTCAGCATTCGTCAGACATTACATATCGTCAATAGAAAACGTCACTTACTGAATACTATACATCACCATTCACTGACGATTTCAGATCACTGACGAATGCTGACGATATNATATCTCTGCAGAAATCGTCAGTTAGTGAATTCCCCCCCAGGTCTGAATTTTTTTATTATTTTAATTATAACATATTTATTATATTTGTTATTTGCTAGATTACAGAGGATTCTGATAACAGGGAATGGCGGCAGACCCATATTTATATGTTTAAGTATTTAAAAAAATCGAAACCACAAAAGAGATGCATATGTTATACATCTTTATTATAAAACATTATATTGAATATCCATCTGTCTATTTANGGAGGCAGTTAAAATATTAAGCTTGTGCAATTATGAGGCTGAAAAGCTTTGATTTTACTTTCAATAGGACAGACACAAAACTGTAATGGGTGTAAAACGGATGCACCACAACTTNAATAATAATTTGGTCTTTAGAAAGCTGTTGATTAAAAGGTTCATTGACAGACAGCACAAGTTAACACAATTTAAGCACTATCAGCCACTATCAGCCAACATGAACTCTACCACTGTCAACAAAAACAATGGGGCAGAGCTGCAATCATCTAAAGAAAATAAACACCAATGATGTCCAGTTCCTGAATTGCAACACTAAAGTGCAAACTTCACAAGAACTGCACAAAAACTGACAATTAAACCTAGTGAGTGTTTCTTTGATGTATATGAACATGATTAATGCTTAATATTGTCCAGATATTACATTGGTATTTGCCTGCCTGTCCAGAATGTAACTTCACATGGCCAAGTGAGAGGTGATGAGGAACTCACTTGCATCATTTTTGTTTTCCATAGCTCTCCTTCCAAATGACATTANCTAATGCTAGAGTTAAAAAAAAACACAGGCTAAGGGGATCTTAATACACCTCTGCGCAAACAAGGGAAGTATTTTAGTGTTGCTGAATACTGGGCATCTACATTTTAAAAATGGACCCATTTTGTAAAACCACACTCCAAGCTCTAATCACTTTGAATTTAGCATTTTAGTTTCACTAATATACTGATGTTTCTGTTTAATCCAATGATTACTGTTGTTACGGGACCCATTTTAACTATGGTCAGAATAATATGGAGGAGTCTTGTTTCATGTCTGGGCAAAGATTAAAAAAAAACTTCTGTGTGAAAGTATGTACGTGATACCCCCAAAAATATCTCTTCTAATTCTCTAGAGAGAGTATGTTGCTGTGGTTAGCACCGGCCTAGCGAGATCCTTACAGCCAAGTAGCCCCACTAAAAATTCTGAGGAGCAGTGGGGCGACTGCGATTATAGAGATACTGGTCCGGGCATATATTTGGTCCACCACTGGTCAGCGAGTAGGGGTAGCCCAACTACTTCTGCATGTCTAATTTAGCATTGCTCAAAGACTGTCAATAGTGTTCTCATGAGCAGCAGTAGCTGTATTCAACTCTTTCTTCACCACAAATAAACAACACTTTGGGGTATATCTCCCAGCCCCACCAACGCTTTAAACAATTGTACATTTAACTAGGTTTTACAGAAATGTATTTATATCCTAGCATTGCCAGTCTACACATTCACCTGAAATTTATTTAAAGGCGAAGTCCCAGGAGATGTTTCTGTGAACTTANACTTTGTTTATATCCTTATAGACTGCACTAATAACATAAGACATTGTGTTATGACANGTGAGTATAATTATTGATTGCTGTTGAGATAGTTACCGATATAGAGTGTTATTAGCAGTAGGTTGAAGAGATTTCTGCTTAGGATATATGCCCAGTCTAATATATCCTTGTTGTTTCCTGTGCGTCACAAAGTACATCTTGTCACCTGTCACCTGATTTTTTTATTTGATAATATGCCAGGTTAATACTATAATTGAATATCTCAGGTTTAGTACGGGGTCATGTGTCTAGATCCATCTTAATAAAGATTCTTTCTGATCTCAAGTGTTCCCATTCTTTGGAAATAAGGTCAGTCTGGGGGTCTGTGACCCGCCTGCCTCACGCTTGGGCGATACCAGTAAGGGTCAGAGGTGCGNGATGGGGAGAACCACCACCACCACAAACAACATGAATATATCATCTGACCTTACCCGTGGCAACATAACAACTAATCACTGGAGGAATAACAACAAGCTATCAAGATCACCACACATTAAACCATGAGCTATAAAGAGGTGGCCACGTTACAAAACTAGCTGCCTCTCTCTACCTGCCTAAACAACAGCTCTGTTTTCTAGTGAAAATATACTTGTAGAGGAAGATGAATCTTATATAGAGACAGACATGGATTANTAAACATCTAGGACAAACATATGATAGGGTTAATGTCATGGTTAGGATGTGTATCATTGCTGAATTTGTGAATGACGTAGTGACCGGAAACGGACAGGACATCCTTATCCTTGTAATTTAGTAATTATGTATAATTTAATATCCTTAGGAGCAAGTCATTCAATCACCTCAGTCACTGGGAGGGAGAAANAAACGTACAAGATGTGTAATGTGATAGATGGGAAAAAAAAACATTAATATATTTGGCAGGGTGCAATTCTTTTCACCTACCTGACAAAATCTTTGTACCTTGGATGCGCAGCTATTTACTAGTCCACTAGTTATGTACACAGTCCTAGAGGTGTGCATGAATGTATAGTAGAAAAGAGCACACATTATAGCCTTACAGGCAGTCTCTTCAATTAGAGATGTCATGTGCACAGACCCAGTAAATTATGTATTGGTATTTGTTTTGTCCATGGTCACTTTCCACTCTTTCTGTGTCAGATGTGCAGGGCATCTCGCTCCCACCCTCGTTCATCCCCACTGCTCCTTCTGTTTTCACATCTCTTTCTATTTCCTTCTCTGTCTCTTTGTTGTCAAATCGCCACCTTATCNCAAAGCCTGCCCTTGTCTTCCCTGCTCCATGTGCGTGCTATTATTAACGGTGCCATGTTATGTTCTGCTCACTAGCGTCTCTGCCTTATGACAATAAGTGGGAGAGATTCCTGCACTTTCTTTTAACTCCCTCAAAGACTGCAATCACTGTTACTTAAAAGATACATGATACAATGTTAATGGAAATAGCAAAGCAAAATTATACCGGCAAAATATGGATTTTTGTTATTAAACAAATATATTCAGTATTTTTAAAAACTGTGAAATATTAATTGTAGGTTTTATATGTAACAAAAATATTCAAAATATACAACAAACATATCCTTTTTTTAAAGAAAGGCAACAGAACATTGAATATGTAATTTGAAGAACAGCAGAGGTGGAAAAGACATGTGAGGTACTAGGTGTGTCACTGCAATACGGTGACACAAAGCAGGTGACGACACAGAATACATTGGGCCAGATTTAGATCTTTAGGCAATGAAGACTAAAGGAGGCCATACACTATGCAATAAATTGTCCAATCTGAAGATTGGATGAAAATCTAACGATTTTTATTTAGGGAAAACCTGTTTATTGGAAACAACCATACACAGTACAATAATTGTACAGAAAAAAAATTCAAAATAGTAAATCCAATTTTTTTTTTGGTTTATGCTTCCAAAGTGACATTAATAGGCCCACACAGCGATTGAAATCAAAAGATTTAAGTTTGTGATTACCAAAAGACCAAAAAAATTGTGTAAAACCATGTTTTGAACGATATCGGCTGATCGTATAAAAAAAATAGTTCCCATAAATGATTTATCATTGAAAAATCGTTTGATTGGAACAATTTATTGCATAGTGTATGGCCAGCTTCAGTCAAGAATGGGCAAAACCATGTGGAATTGCAGGGGGGTAAAATGAATGTCAGTGTTTGCATGCAGGGAGAATACTTTATTGTTGCATGTTGCACACAGATACTGACCAGCGTTACTGTTACACTGTTATTACACTTGTGCTGGAAACATCATCTCTCACCTGTAATACTGATTGTAACTAATTCAATTTACCTCCCCTGCAATTGAAAATAGTTTTACCCACTTTTGATTTAAGCAGGTCGATTGGAACAATTTATTGCATAGTGTTTGGGCAGCTTAAGTCATGAGTGCATTGAGCCCATTGTCATGAGCCCATTGAATGGCCATTAAAATGGTCACTGCCATTAAAAATGCCCTGCAGTAGTGGGACAGGGATTGACACAACAAAATCAGTGCCTTTGTGAAGCTGGACACTTACTAGAATGATGATCGCTATAATGTAATTGGTGCTGATAATTAGGGTGATTTTTTCTTGGGAAAATCGCCTCATTATTGGCATCATTGGCATCATTCAAATGATCATCGTTCTAGTAAGTAATTGTAATAGTAGGGACCAATTTGCGGAATAGCACTGCTCACCAATACCAAACAGTACAAACTACTCACCTTCAGATGGATGTTACTGTTATTGTTAATATGTCGTCAAATCTCACTACTGATTAACTATATTAATGGGTTTCTTATTACTGGTCTAATATTTTGGGGTTTTGTTATTAGCACCAGTGTCACAATGTATCTGTGGCTTTAGGGTCAGTTTTCTCACCTCAGCAGCCTGCATTCAGAATTCAGTTTCAACTCACAGCAATACTATAAATTGCAATGAATTGGATTCTTACATGGCTGCTGAAATTGCAGAAAGTGGAACTGAGTTCCAGGAGAGTTTTTAAATCTTTGCTTTTGTGGCCTATTGCCTCAAAGACTTCACACCGGACATTAGTTCATGTCTTAGTACTGTGCTTAATACTTTGTTTTGAACCTTTGTCTTGTGATTTCTCATTGTGTCTTTATTTTACCAGTATTATACCTTCTGAGCTACTCGCCCCCACAGTGCTTTGTCTTTATCCTAAGTGGCTGTTTGATAGACCACAATCTGGTTATTACATGAAGTCTAATCTATTTTCTTTTTATGCTGACCATACCGGAACCAATACTCCATGTCATTGTTACCTGTACTGTCAAACTTTACTACAGTGAATAATTTACTGTACTTTATAAGTACTTTTGCCAGCTGGAGCTCACGGCATAAATGTATTGTAGAGGAGACTAAATGACCTTCATTTGAATATTTAGATTACATAATTGCATTGGGCTCTGACTTCTGAATAAATGCAGCCTTATAATAACATATAGATTTAAGTGCAATGGACTAATACCATTTACTATTTAATTCTGCATGCCAGCACCTGTCATAAGTTTGTGTCATGGGCCTGTATAGAATAAATATTGGATTTGCCTTCACTGCAACTCAATGACTAATTACAGTTGATCAGATTTCCCCCATTTTCTGTGTTGTTGTGCTTGGTGTGTGAGTGTATTTTTACTGTGTGTAATTGCTTTCAGCGGGACAGTCCGGCTTTTTGTACTTTTTACATAAAATATAAAAACATATATAAGAACATAATAAAACAAGTAGTACCTATTATATTTGCAAAAACCAGAGGCCATGATTGTGTGTCCCAAAAAAAAGACACACCAAAAATGCTCAATGGTACAACGCACAGCAAACAAACACATATACACAACAGAAACGCTTACAGCTAAAGTGAGTGGAAATAGCATATTGCTTTCCTGAATCCCTGGCCTACTGTGCTCTTGGGAAGATGGTATTTGCACTTTCTATCTCACCATCTGCTACCAATTCATCTGACCATGGTTGGTTTAAGGCCAGATTGTGGAGCAGACAACAAGACAACGCAATTACTACAACCTTTAATTGTTTATACAGGGGCTGCCCACCAGACTTCTGAAGACCTGAACCTAGTTTAAGTCCAAAGTACATTCTATAACATATCTAGTGGCCCTGTGTGCAACATTATATTGGTGGTGTGCAGGAGTCTCATGATGCAACAACAGGGTCATTAGCCTGAAGCGACAACCATATCCTGAGTCAACTATAGTAAAAAAAAAATATAACCATACAGAAAATAGCAGCATATTTATACATTTTTTGAAACATTAAAAAATGCAAAACTTACCCAACAGCCAACCCTCAGGCATTTCATGTTCAAATTTCGCAAAGAGGGCTGATTGTTTCAGGATATAGGAGTTATGACATGAACCAGAATAGCCAGCAAACTCATTATTCTTTGTTCTGCATGAGTATTCCCCACTGGGGCTGGACCTAAGGCTTTTGATGGTCAGGGTCCTCCTCTCCTCCACAAGACCTGTATGCAACTACACAGGCCACAGACAGACCTTTTACATTAAAGCCTCAATCTTGGAACACACATCCATGTTTCCTGCACAAACAATCTCCACTATATAGGGCTTCCCATTTGAAATAGCAAGATTGATCTGGAAAAGGCACCTGTTTTCATTTGGCAAGATGAAAGCATATTTGTTTAGGAGACAACACTTCTCAATGCTTAGTAAATTTGCAAAAACCTGCATGATATTACTCAAAACGTTGAGAAAATAATCAGTGCATTTACCCCATCTTAGGAGAACTATTTACTGTCATAACATATATGTACAGTTGAACTAATACCTCAATAAAAGGTAACAAGGTATCAGTAAAGGTCTCTCTCTCTGTTGGTGGAGCATGAAGTAGTGTGTGTACATAGGCTATGCACAGCAAGCATGCAATTCAGATTTCTGCACTGCCCTAAATTTAAGTATGGGTAATTTGTTGCGTAATTTAATGTTATGTAATTATAAATCTGTTGTGCAGTTTTTGTTTACTTATTTTATTACTACTTTGAAGTTGCATGTCTTACATTCCTCTACACATTTTCCATCACATCCACAGTTATCTACAAATCAGCTAGTTCTGTCTACTCACATTGGCACTGGAGCTGTATTTGATCTAACTCAAAGTCCTCTGTTCTGGGTTTCTTTGTCATACAGAAGAGATTTTTTGACTCCCAGTTGATGCTTCAGGGCTCAGTCAAATTGGGCTTGTTTGGAATTCCGAATGAAGCTGCTAATTTTGATACCGTCCCCTTCTTTGCTGCTTGTTTCCCATTAATTCCTATTAAATTCACCATCACCCATCACCTTTATGCTACAAGGCAAGATCTGAGTACAAACTGGGCCTGTCATATTCACAAATACAAGTGTTTCTGATCTACTGTCTGCTGGAAATCAAATGTAAAATGTCAGAATTTCACATACAGTGGTTTTAACTATTGTAATGCTGTAACAGATGCATGTAGAAATAGTTCCTTCGTGCAATACTTAGCTAGCTGGATATCCTTACTAATTAAAATACAAAATATGATAATATGAAATCCGGGGAGAGTAGTGTTACTGGGGATGGCATAACATGTAGTGTTGGAGAGCAGCGTGTTATTGTATAATATGTCATTTGGAGAGAGTATGGTTAATTGAGATGGTATAATAACAATAATAATAATAATAATAATAATAATAATATATAATGTGGGGTTTGTATAATATGTAATGTGGAAAAATTTAGTTAAATTTTTTGTCAATACTTATTCTAACTGCAGCAATGTAGTATGATGCCTTGGTGCAAGTGAATATCTAAACTTACACTATAGTATCTCTCACCCTTAACAATACATGCAATAGGCTGTTGTTAATTGATCAAAATGAAAGCATTTTTCCCATTGCAGAAATTCAGACACCAAGTTGCAATTATACAATATACTAATATCTATTACAATTTTGCATGGTTTATTTTCTTGATTGTATATTGATTTTCTTGATTGTATATAAGAATTTGATTATAACTAATTTTGTTTTAATAATAAACCCTAGATTGCGGTTTGCTGATTCGATGGTTAGAATGCTGTCATTTAACCTGCAAAGCACAGCAGAGAGCAATGGGGACCAGTGTCATAGTTTTTACTTATTGAACTGTTATTAAAAAAACTATTTTTAAAACTAAATTTAAAAGTTGTGCTGTACATTGTAAATATATTGTCGTAGTTTTAAATGTCGACATAAGAAAATAGAATTATGTCTTTTGACTGTTTTCAATGTACCTCTACTGATATAACAAATGTCATTGTTAGAAAACTTTTTATATGGTGTTGGCTGTATCAATATCAAACTAATGATTATTGGAATAACAATTGTAACCATTTTATCAATTCCATGAGTATAGTCCAGGTTTTATCTGACTGCCCCTCTCACACTTCCAACACCCCCTCCAGTGTAACATGGTATATCCGTTTCAGTACAGGCCTTGTGGACATTAATTTGGCTCTAGACATTAGAACATATAGAAAATTATGAATACATTTAGCAATGCACCTTTTAATACCTGGCTTTCTGTATTGCTGCATTGCTTATCTGAAATTTGCTGAGCAATGGTCGGTTACCCGGTCTCCAAAAATTTGAAAGAATTTGGATGGTCTATGTTTGGCATAGAATGAAATTTAGCAGAAAAATGTTATTTTTCCAAGTACCGCCACTTAGAATCTGGGAGGATGGAGTGTGCTGCCAAGGGGTTTTAAATGGTGTCATAAACAACCATAAACGTGCTTTATTTCTTTCCATTGTTTATATATTATTTATACAATTATTTTGCCGTCATATACGTAAATATATGCTTATAAATGATCAGTTCTTTATATACTATCCTTGCTAAATGTGGTATAACTATGTAATATAGTTTTGTCTTTAAAGTTAACTTGCCAGGGGAAATAGAAATGAACAATCTGTAGATCATGCTCATTTAAAATGGTGACTCTATGCAATCAAATATTGTGCCTATTCTTTCTTAATTATCTAACACCCTTAGATGAATAACTCAGTGTCACTAAGGGTATTCTGCCAGAATTGTGTCTCCTTGCTAAGTGGGCAGATTGATTATTCAGCACCCACTGCTCTTTTTGGGAAAGGCGCCTTGGGATTCCCAAAGTCACAATGCATTAGAGGCGATTGCTGACCCTTTGGGGGTGCTATGTCTGCAAGCAGCCCAACTGCATCTTCTCTGCCTGCTGCCTTTATCTAGCGCATTGCTGAGTCTCCTAATTAATGCCACGTGTGGCAGTGTGCTGTCAATCTAAATCAATGTTTTGCAAGCTATTAAATAGCTGGATTTGTAAATCTGCGAAGCTCCTCTAATTGAAGAAAAGTGCCGTAAACGCACCCTTAAGTTTTAACAAAACACAAACACAGGTCACTAGGATTTTGAGAGATATCTCGTTATGTTTACCAATGTGCTAGGCTTCCCTTTCCTGATCAAGATCATAATATGTAATGCAGTTTATAAATGCTTTGTGTTGTCGATGGTGAATTCATAAATTGTCTTCTCACATATATCATTTAAGTTCATTGAAATAAGTGTCAATATTATAAGATGTATAAAAGTGTATGGTATTTATACATACAAAATGATGTCTTTTTATGACACAAATGTATACTGATGAACCAACATTTCAATATGCAGAAATTACTAGATCTTATATGTCCTTAATGCGGGTAAACAGTATTGAACCACTCAGTGTTACTTGTTGCTATCAGGACAAAAAATATTACCAAGTAATATGGCAAAGGTCAAAAATGTATGAAAAACACATTGGACCAGATCCAGACTTATGTACTATTGAACTTATGAGCCAGTGGGTAAAACCATGTTGAATTGCAGGGGAGGTAAATTGAATTAGTTGCAATAACAGTGATAACAGTGTAACAGTAACGCTGGTCAGTATCTGTGTGCAAAATACAAAAAAAAAGTATTCCCCCTGCATGCAAACACTGACATTCATTTTACCTCCCTACAACTAACCATGGTATTTCCCACTTGCTTGTAAGTCCAATAGTACATAAGTCTGGATCCAGCCCATTGCTATTAGGGATGCAGAACAATTTACAGAAATGTTATACATCACAGGATATTTTATTGTGCTGTCATTATCTGGCCTGTCATTATCAGTATGTACTGCCTAATAGTTTTGTAGGTCCCTGGTACTGCTATGTCTACCTAGTTGATTAGATACAATGCAATATGTTATTGGGAATAGTTCCTCTTCCCNATGAGACTCACTGTTTCAACTGACATACAGTAGAAGCCATGTTCAGCTATTTTCATAGAGGCAAACGTATCCCTAGAGATAGATGTAACTGTGGAAAGGATGATGATAACAACCCTGNAGTATATGTGCTTATTAAGCTGCAAGGAGATTTCATATTACCTTAATGAGGTTGGATGTGATGGGCAAAGCATAATAATATTAATAATGACCTGATTTATATGATGCAGTGATTGGGACAAACTCTTTCTTGCTGTTTTGGAACTTATAATGGGTTAATAGTATTTATATTTCTTGTGTATATATATCCTTACTTTTCATTCCTAAAAAGCTGCACACTGACAGCAAAGCAAGAGGGGGTTATTCCGAGGCTGTAAGTGACTGCAGATTGTGGCCAATTGAATTATTATTGACATCCTTGTCTGAGTGTTCACCTAAAGGACTTGACTCGCAGGCCAGATCATTCTATTATGGGCTCTTGCTGACATAGCCAGTAACTCAGAGATCGATCGTAACATCTTTTCAAATTGTTTGTTTGTGAGTTTGAGAGGGAAGCTTTAAAAGATACTTTAGAGCTGGGTTGGGAATACAAGTAGGGACTCCATGATGTCTGGAGATAAGGACACCATTTCCATTAAAGGGACATTANGACCAAAAAGGTTCTCATTTTAAGTTTGTTATAATGACTGTACATCTTTCCAATTTAAATTAGCCTAGTTGGGTTTCACTTTACTTGACCATGTGCGTTATACTTACNGAAACATTTTTTGTTGATTAACCAGTTACATTCAAATATTGGTATTTCAGTAGTTAAGTTGGCTGTCAGTTCACCTGGGATAAATGATGAATAGAATAGAGTCTTTCACACCAAAAATACAAATTTTGCTGTTAACTGGTAAAAAAAANCTTTTTCTTGCAGATTATCTTTCTAAGATTGTGGCCTAAAGTGGGGAGTTTGCAGGATAATTGAAAAGTGGGGATGTTGCCCATAGCAACCA
>JABWIB010000124.1:5986-17561 GCA_016617825.1 Platyplectrum ornatum | reverse complement strand
TATTATATTCTGTGTTTCCATATCACCACTTATAAATGTCCATACCCCCACTACTAAATTTCCACTTCGACCACTGCTTAGAATATTAAAAATATTATATAATGTTATAGAACTGAAATCTAAAATGTCTTAGTTATATGGCACCAGCATTTTACAGAGCTATTTACATAGATTTGCCATACAGTACCAGTAACGTATTATGAAACCCATTGAGGTCAAAGAATAGCACAACATTTATACCCCCATATTAATTTACACAATTTATTAGTGTAGCTTATTGTAACTTATTTTATGTAGCCTTTAAGTGGACTTCTGCTGTAATGAATGATTAGTGCATGCTCTATGTTAGCTCTCAAATTCTAATAACATTAGATAATCTAATAACATTATTTATGTAATATATATTTTATTCATATACAGATTTTCTTATTGTTTTTATTGTTCTTTTCAATTATATATGAAACTGAATTCAATGTAAGCAATGAAGTATGACATTTACATAAATAGTGGCTTATAAAATGTACTTATTAACACTTATTATACATAACTTTTATAGCTTCTATACCCTACAGAGCACAGCAGAGTAACTGTACTCCCAAGTACACAAAGCAGTCACAAAGACAAACTCACATGAGTTTATATATCACAAGCACATTAACCAACCAATGTTAAGGTAGTATGTATAAGTTAATGTATACTTTTTGTGTTTGCAAGTTCCTTATACAAAATTATTCATAGTGTGCAGACTTTTATTTATGTGTTTATTTACTAGTGTTTATCTAGCTTGAGTTGGCTCTTTTTTATTTTTATTGTTATTTTTNTTCTATATCATTTGGGGGTTTGTTTTCTGATACCTCAATTCAGCCAAAGATGTAATCAAAGTGCAGAGTACAAAGGTGGGAATTCCCTTCTCTTGCAGAACCACATGCCACTGTCACTAATGTTTGTGTATAGTAAATGCCACAGTGGTTCTTTGATGGAATGTTTTCAATATTGCACAAACGGTGTCAAAGATTCATGGAGGAAGACTTGTTATAAAGATGTAAAAACGACTGGATTAAATTAACTTGTATTCCTAAAAAGGCTAGCCAATATCAGCCACTGTCTGCACAGACTTTACCGACTTTTATTTAATAATTATTTAATAATTAATATAAATAAATGTTTATGGACCAAAATATAAAATTAAAAGCTTTGCANATGTACCTGAGGCTCTTGATAGTGGACACCCATCCAAGGTAAAAGTATATGGTGATTGACTCAGATTATACCAAATGNCTCTGTATCGTACAGATGCCCAGGTATCACCTAAACAAACATGTCTAATCCCCCCATCCCACTGCTATGTTTAGGCATGCGGATGTATAACACACCCAGTTGGACAGAACTGCGTTCTGTACGCTACATGTGTAGTGTAACATCTGGTGCACACAAGTACAGATGTTACAGTTAGACTTANTTACACAAGTCTAAATACACAAGTCTAAATCTGGTCTTTTATTATTATTATTACCTACATAGAAAGAGATTTAATAGTTAATTATATTGCTTTTGCCTTTTGCATTAAATTTAGAATGNGTTAGCTGTCAGCTAAACAACTACTCCAATACCATTCATAATCATGAAAGAACATTGAAAGGTCATTGACACATGTTAAACTAGAAGTTTTAATTACTTATTTGGGAATATCTTCCCATGTACAGTATGGGAACAAGATAGACAAATTAGTGTGGTAAATTCCTATATCATTTCTATACCAGTTTTACCATTTACTCAACAATGGTCTCGGGTGGGCCACAGTGCGTTAATCACCTCCTCCATATCATATAATTATAATATTTTAAAGTAAGATGAACTGCTGCTATAAGCATCCCGCATATGCAAACAGCTCACCCTTTCATCACCCAAGTCTGATCTGAGCATGTTGTAAACGTGAAACACGCCATAAATCTNCGGATCTGGAAAGTTTTACCATACAGTGGGGAAGGAAATGCCTTTAGATGAAGCACCTTCTTTCAGCTGCATATTTCTGATCAGTGTGAGGTGGGAAGATTCCCAGACCCCTTCTTTCCTCCCCCTTTCCAGCACACTTGCATGGAGCAGGAGACCAGATGTCTCACACTTTATAAATATTGCTCTTCTGAGACACCTTGATTTGCCCTCCTCTCACCATTTGCTTTAGCTGGTGACCCACTTTATAGGTTACAGCAGATTATTGCATAATATATTTTATGTTTAAGAGTCCTGCAGAGCATCTCTAGATATATCAAGTATCTATGTATGTATTTTACAGATATAGTGTGCCTGCATACTCTAGAATCCTCTGTTTTAGTTTTGCAATTTGTGTATCTTACTTTGTGTACTAATTTATATAGGCATGAAACTCTGTAGACTGCTATATGTTACTTGGTTAATATCCTGCATTTATGCACGTATCATCTTTATCTTCACTAGCCATTATTATATTTTCAATAAATACATCCAGTNTAAAGGCAATAACTATTAAGCCTTTTATGATGGATATGTACTTTAGCATTTATGTGTTGGCATATACTTTAAGCTGTGGCCTTTTGTGATGTTTCAGAACATCAATATTCCAGACTTCAGGTAAATTTACTACACCTACTCCTAATAAGAATTGCAGCTGTCTGCCATGTTTTCCATTATGCATAATCTTGTATACTGTAGAATAATGTACTTCAGTCTGTTTGAAAATAGCTTTTTAACACTTTCCAGACTTAAGAGAATAACAATTGTTTCTCAGATATTTGTGCAAAAGACTTTTTTCCTTGGCAATGTGTTAACACAAACCTGAATGCTCTAGTCCAAACTGTCAAAACTCTACCTTTATGCAGAGGTGATATCACTTCCCGATGATTAAATAATGAAGTGCTTTTGATTAGCAGCGTTTGGCTCAGATTATCTTCTTTAATGATAAAGGACTACAATTGAAGAATGTATTTAGTTTTGCACATGGCTTAAGAAGTCGATGAAATCAGCTCTGTTATGTGTTATTTGTCACTTGAGGTTATTAGATTCATCCCATTTTACATCATGGTAAGGAATAGATGATCATTAATTGTATCCCAATATGACATGACTGTACATCCTCTTTTATATGTAGATTCCTTTATACCAAGGGCTGCAAGGTATAAATGCTAAGGAATGAACAAAGGACACAAATATTGGAAAGTCTCAAGAATATTCCATAGGAGCAGAATTTGAGAAAACTAGTATCACGTCACAATATTAAAGTGCAGTTATTAACAGACAAAGGTTAAATGATGTAAAATTAAGGAAATGTTCTCTGGAGAATGTGAATATATATGACCATCAGTTTTAAAGAGCAACAGAGAATTTATTGACTGTGAAAATATGCACTGCCTTAATGTCCGAAATTAGCAACGTTCTATGCCCTGCCTAAAATTCATAAGGGTTTGGACCCCCTAAAAGGTAGACCAATTGTAGCAGGCATTGGCAATTTAACTCAAAATGCAGGTCTTTACATAGATACCATTCTTAAACCTTTTGTGGAAGGCCTTCCATCTTTTGTGCAGGACACCACAGACCTGCTCAAGAGGTTGGAAGGCCTATCGGTAGAACCTCAGTCATTGTTAGCATCGATAGATGTCGAGGCCTTATACTCCTCTATTCCTCATGAGTTTGGCCTTAGGGCAGTTGATTTCTTTCTAAACACGCGAGGGACACAATACCGCACCCACAGCCGATTTGTCCGGGATCTATTGCATTTCACCCTTACCAGGAATTATTTCCTCTTTAATGACCGCATCTACCATCAAGTGAGAGGCACGGCGATGGGGAGCCCCTGTGCCCCCAGTTACGCCAACCTATTCCTGGGTTGGTGGGAGGCGACAATGGTCTTTGGTAATGTGCAGCATCCCTTGATTGACAAAATCGGTCTGTGGGTGCGGTATATTGATGACATATTAGTCATCTGGAATGGGTCATCTTCTGAATTCAATGACTTCATGGCCAGCCTAAATATCAATGACATTGGCCTGAAGTTTACCTCTGAATGTCATGTAGATACATTACCATTTCTCGACGTCCTTATTTTGAAGTCAGACCAGGGTAAAATTTCTACAACGATTTTCCGCAAACCAACAACGACAAATTCACTGTTGCGTTGGGAAAGTCACCACCCAAGGCCATTATTAAAAGGAATACCCAAAGGACAATTTTTGAGAGTACGACGGAACTGCTCGGCACCCGAGGAGTTTGAGAAACAAGACACAATACTCAAACAACGATTTAGGCAACGAGGGTATCCCTCGAGAGTATTAGAAGATGCTTTTAGGAATGCCTATAAAAAAGAACGGTCAGAGTTATTGCACTCAAACCCAAAACAAAAGGATAATGATAATTATATTCATCTTATAGCAACGTTTGATGACGCCGCTGATGAAGTAAAAACTATCTTACGTCGATATTGGCATATCCTATGCATGGATCCAGACTTGGCACCTTGGCTCACTAAGTATCCACGCATTACATACAGGCGCGGCAAAAGCGTGAGAGATAGGGTCATCAAAAGTCACTATTGTCCCCCACATCCAGCAGGAACTTGGTTAGAGAGGCAACCAAAAGGCAGTTTCCGATGCAGCGGCTGTGTGAGCTGTAATTTCATACAATCCAAAAATTATTTCATAAGCCGAAATACGGGTAGGCGTTTTGAGATTACCAAGTTCATCAACTGTAAATCCGTAGGGGTGATTTACCTTGCGGTATGCCCCTGCGGGCTTGAATACATCGGAAAGACGAAGAGGGAATTGAGACGCAGGGTGGGCGAACACATCGGTGATATTAAAAAACATCGTGATACCCCTGTGGCCAGACACATGTGGGTGCACCATTCATTGGACCCACTGTCCATCAGATTTATGGGGATAGATGTTATCCCTATACCGGCACGAAAAGGAAATTGGGATCAACTTGTCCTCCAAAGGGAGGCCAAGTGGATCTTTAGATTAAACACGGTCACCCCCCATGGGCTCAATGAACAATTAAGTTTTGCTTGTTTCATTTAATTCATTTAGTCTTTTACTTATTGATTTATTTATTTATTTACTTATATTTGTTTGACCTGGATATTTGGACTTACCTGGATATGATTTGTACGTTAGATCAGAGGGCCTCCTTGTTGATAAAGAGGTATATGTTGTTTGAAGGCTTGATATGATCTTAGAATTGAGATATTCAAAGGAAAGATGGACTTCTGTGTTTATGGGACTTTGTCACTATGAGAGCACCACCCATGACTTGGTGGGTTGGGTTTAGATGAGAGTTAGATCTTATCTTTACTTTAATGTGGATAATTCAAACTCGGATATTGAGGGAGAACTGTCTGAGTACCTTAGACCAGCGTTGATTTTACTTAGCCTGGGTATATTACATGAGGTTTGATTAAAGCAATAATATCTAGATGGCTGATAGCGTTATCAGGTGGTTGATCGAGAGGGTGTTACAATGGTAACCAAGGGTTATGTGTTGTGGATAGTTTTTTATAAAATGAGTTTCAAAATGAGGGGTGGATATATACATAACGTCATTATTCCCGGCGTTATAGTAAGAGCTAGCCACTGTTTAGCGCGCGGGTCATTACGTTGTGCGTTCCACACACACTTCCGGGTTGCGTTCCACGCATATTCCCGGGTCGGGTCAGTGGCGGGGCGGCTGCTATAACCCGCGGCAGTATAGCCAGCGGTCCACCTCCGGGTTATGTACTTAGCGGAGGGACGCCGACGTAGGAAGTGTGTCACAGTCAACACGCTAAGGGGCGTATGCTTATCTTGCCCTCTCCACACCCCATTGGTTCAGCATCAGACCCGGGGGATTATAAAAAGCTAGACTATCCACGTGTTCAGTAGCGGTCGCAGTCCATTCCCCAGAAAACAGGAAAATTGAGGGGACCACCGATGTGGATCGGGACTCTTTGCTGTACTCGCTCGTGCCTGATCGGAAGGATAAGTCTTTATGCGTCTCTATGCCTTCTCAACCTCCGTACATGTGTTACATATGTTTGTAGGTGTAAAATATATATACATTCTGGATATCGTTATCGTCAGTATACAGATTATTTGCATGTATGAGCAATACTCTATGCAAACAACTAAGCTTGATATTCTGCATGTTGTTTGCTGTTGTTTAGTTGTTTGTAAGTGGCATTTGGACTTCCAAGCAAATGAACATTAATTCCCCTGATGAGCTCTAATAGGAGTAGAAACTTAAAGACATGTCTTTTTGTCGGGAGATGATCTTTTTGCATGGATCAGCTATGTGATTGATTTTAACATAACTCTTTTTTTGAGTGGTTTTGTTATGTAACACGGCATTTTTTTTGGGTCACTGGGAATTACATTCACTATAAAAAAAAAATTTTCTGTGGATTTGATATATCTCAGTAAGTAAGGGTTTTTTCAGGGTCCAGATAGACGTCGGACAGGGCCGAGGATCCTGACGGGGTCGCCCTTATCGGGCGGTAACCCAGTACGTTTTGGATAGGCTAAGGACCTGACACCACCTACTAGACATAGAAGAGGGTCACAAATAGGGAAAGTTAGATCCTATCCCCATTCGTCTATACTTAGATCATCGATTCTGTGATAGTAGGTACATATATTTGTGTGGTACGAGGTTTATGCAGTATGATTTAAATGTATCTATGGATTTTATATATATGGTCTAATAAAAGTTATATTTTTTATATTTATTTGGTGTTTTGGGAAGTGTCGTGACAATTGTTATAGACCCTATCCTTTTCAGTGGAAGTGTTTTTCGATATTATAGATATACACCGATTTAATACTGTTATAATATATTTCATTGTGTATTGGTTGCTTAATGTACTTCACAATACTTAGGAGCGAAGAAAGATTCAAAGAGGTGCATTTCATTTTTAAACATTTGGAATGAATAGGTAAGTATGCCAAGTATACCTCTTACGGCAGCATACACATTTTTAATACAGACATTCAATTTCCTGATGTCCTTAATGAAAATGCATTGGACAGAATAGTACATATATACAAGGAGAGGATAAAGGATAGAAGGGGGTGATTAAGCTATGGGGAGGGAATGAAGAGTAGAAGGGTAAGTTTAGAGTTGGGCACTGGGAAGGGGATGGAGCTTAGAAGGGGAAGGTTAGGNTTAGGCNATGTGGAGAAGTAGGAAAGTAGTAAGCTTAGGGTTAGGTTTATTCTGGGGGGAAGGGGAAGGATAAAGTTAGGCTGCATGGAGGGGATCGAGCAGAAAAAGCTAATTTTCTTCAAAGAATACCATGCACCTTTTTCATCCTGGTACAGCAAACCATTAAGGCTCCTATCAAGCAGAAGCTCTCTTATTTGAGGTCCTTCAAAGACCCTCCCTGTGATCTTTACATCACTGATCCTAAGGAATTAAGTCCACATACCTTAATAAAGTTTTTCATAAGACCAAGCTTTAGATGAAGTGTAAGTAGATATACTATTACTGGACCAACAAGCATACCTCCCAACTGTCCCTATTTCAGTGGGAAAGTCTTGCTTTTCCACTGTTCTTCCCACCTACCATGCATGGTCCNGCTAAGAGGACAAACTGGTAGNTATTGATGGTTTTTGGTTAGATTTTATTAATTGATACAAATTCCCGAGATTGCATCGGCAAAAGGGGACAGGACTTAAGAGGGGCTTAGGCGATTTCTGAGCTGGGCCAGGGGCAGGTATGTTGCGTTGTCACCTCAAGATGTTGGGAGGTATGAACAAGTAGTCTACTGAAAACATTCTTCTTTCTTGAGTTTCATAATGGTTGCATTGGCAACTGCATAACATAATGGCTTCTATGGTCTCTGCTGTCCCACTTATAAAANAAAAAAACAGTACTTCGTGAAACCAAGTTGCAGCCCTAGCAAAAGAGAAATTACATTCTAATTGTCTCNCGATCCCATGTGTTTCTTTCATACCAGCAGCATGAACTAGTAGCATTGCTATTGCGGAGAAGCACACATNCAAGTGAACTTTAGAAGAATGAATAAATAGATGCCAGTCCTTTGTTGTGTTCAAGTGCTTTTATAACAGAATTAACATTACTCAAAAAATAAGTCCATCTTCAAGGGATGTNAAAGATATTCCAACCTTTCATTCTGGAGCCAAAAAATTCAGCTTGCCTTTTAGACAGATCATTCTTGGGTAATCAACTGTGGTTTAGGAGACAAACAGGAAGCTTCAAATATTGGATAAAGCACTGCATGATCCTCACCATGCTCTACTTCCAAGTATTTTAGTTAGTTTAGTAATACTAAGTTTGACATTTCTTGCGGCTTTGGCACAGGCAATTCTTGATTGAGCCACAGGCTTTATGGCAGATGGTAAATTAGAGTATGTCACAGTGTGCTTTGACTTGGAACCGATGTCTGAGATGTTTGTAAGACAAAGTAAAATCTGTACAGAGGTCTTTTGCTTCTGACCATCCAGGAAGGAGTTTGTCACAAGCGATACATCAAAAATGAGGATTCCAATCTTTATCTTTATATGGATGGAGTAAAATGTTCTTTCTAAAGTTTGAAGGCTTCTGTCTTTTCAAAGAAACACTTGGAAGGACCTGCAAAGACTGGAANAAGCACTCACACAGATGGTCTTCAGACAGCAATGGAAATTTCCAGAAGGAAAAGCATCTAGATCGGGGTTCAGAGAGATGGAACACCATTACTGAAAATGAACTAAAAGGGAATTTACATTTGCGAACTATACCCAACTCCTCAATGAGAGGTGCCATTACTCCTGAATAGGTTGATTACTAAATCATATAGTTAAAACCCACTAAGGTTGGGCAAAAGTTGGAAAATTGGACCTTTTGCAAAGCCTGTATTTTTTGCAATGACTATTGATGGGATCAAAATCCATTTGCGTGTTAAGAACATTTACAGATTTGACTAATTAAATGTACTCTAAACAGTATTATAATAATAATAGAATACAAATAAAAGGTACAGAAGCATCAGCTAGTCTAAAACCATTCATGGTACATATTTTATAACCACATCCATATAAATCATCCTACATCCTTTACATCCAGGCAGGGTAAGGTTAAGTGGCTACCCTCTGGGGTGGGGGGGGGATACATTTCTTTTACTTTAGCAACAGGGATTTCACCTTCTGCAAGAGGGATCACAGAAATATCTTTTCTCTCTAGGTGAACTTTTGAACTTTCCACTCATCCACCAGGCTGTAGTAAAGCTGTGCTGTCAGTCANTGCTCCTTCCATGGATTCCTGCACATATGAGAAACAGATACGACTTACACTGCTCTGTGTCTGACACTTTGGACATTTCATGCTCCTTTTCCATATCCTTAGAAAGACATTAGGGATATATGCCTTTCATTTTCCTGTAATGCACTCCTGTGACAAGCCATATCTCTCACCTGTTTCCAATGCATAAACTTTCTGACACATTAACACTTACCTGCTCCTTNTACGCAGACACCATAATGTGCAAGATCTGTGTGCTACTGAAATTTTAACGCCATCCCTTCTAGCATTCTATTCATAAACNTTGTGGAAATATACTGTTAGTACAGTACCCAGACCACTAAGAAATGCAGGGTTTGACAAATTTATGTGGAGTGAATGAAGAGATGCGTGTATCATATAAAACAGGACTTAAAATGTATTTTCGTTTACTAGATAGTTCCTGACACACTGAATGACACTAATTCTTCAAGATAAGTCTCTAATGTTATGAAGCCCCCCACCCCCCAACTATTTCTGTTATATAGTGGCCACAAACAACATCCACCCTCCATTAACACATGTACTTTAAGTCAAACCTCAGATCTTTTCAACTACTTACCAGTCAGTGTGCCATAACCTAGCACTATACACCAGTCAGCATCTAGAATTTATTGGCCCTGGCAAAAACCTTGGGGTCCCTATTTGCACAAGCAGTGCCTTCTCTTGGCATACATGGTTCAAGCTATGCCTGCATTAAATGAGTTTGTAACATGTAGGGCCTGATTCAATCTTCTTCACGCCCCTTTACACAGTTAGCTTTATAGGGGGAAAATTCATGTCTTTTTATCTCGTGTGCAAAGAGCCACCTATAAAGACGCAAATTTTCAGTACCATAATAGACGGGAAAAAGCGAGTGACCAACATTTTCCCATCTTCGCGCAGGGGGGACATGTAGATNTCTACTCACTACTGCATATTCACACCTCAAACTGGTGACACTAACTCATTCCCAACTTTATTTATTCAAATTGAGGCTGTCTGCACAGAATTATTTACAATTTAGACTTTTTAATAAAATCATTTATAAAACTGTTAGTAACATTTATAATCAGAACGCTCAGACATAAGGATTAATATCTTTCAGGAGCATTATTTATTAATTTCAGTGCACAAGCATATTATCTACCTTTACCTCCAGTCAATGACACTTAGATAAATACTGCAGGCTTATACACTTCATATTCAACATATGGTTGTATTTGACAGAATTCCACACTGGATGTCATATGAATGCTAAGCTTTAGTAACGTCACTCTTTTTTGTATTGTTTCCAGAAATGAATGGGTGAAGTAGATTTATAGTGGAATGTCTGACAGGGAATGAAGGAATTCTCCCTGACTCTTCCCAGGAAGCTGTCATCAGCTCAGCAGGAGTTACACAAATATTTGAATCACGTTTCGTTAAATCCCAAACATTCTCCTTGAAATTTAGAAACATAGTATTTTATATGTTGATGCTATATAAAGCAAAGTGTTTTGACAGTTTCAGATATCAATAAAAGACTCCTAAAACTTCACAACAATACAGCTGATTCAGAGGCGAATGTACACCCAATAGTGTATTGTATATCTTGGAATAATTTCTCACTATGCATGTTTAGAAACTACATACAACATTATGAATAATCCAGACCTGAAAACTACTTATTCTCTGAATGCAGGTTATGGAAAGAAAGAGATATAGGCACATAGAGATGGGGACAATTGCAGGCGAGTCAAAGGCAAACACAGATGTGTACACATACACAGTTTGTGTCGAAACAATATTTTTCATAATAAATAATAATAAGAGAATAGGGCCCNAAATCCCAAGTATACGCACACTTCCCTTCAATCCTGCACTCTTCAGGGTGGGTCAGCAGGTGAACTCAATGTTTCTGTTCTGTTTCAGGCTGTACAAAAGATATATGGCCTTCTTAGTAGGGAATATCAAGATTTCCAAGAAACCAGAATTTTCTCTCTTTCCATTTAACTCCAGGGTCGGTGCTACTATTTGGTATTTGCCTAGGATGCTGGGTCGGCAACTGTGGCACAGAAAATAATAGAAGGGTCTCTACAGATATAGAGATAGGAATATATATACACTTGNAGGAATATGGTCTTAGTGGTAGGATTCGTCGTCACCCAGGTGAGCGCTTTCTCCCAGACTGTGTAGAGCTAACTGTTAAATGTGATGATTTGGGCATCCAAGTTGGTGACTTGGACATATCAATGTGTCATGCAATTCCCTCCGGAAAGTGACAGAACTTTATATATATATATATATATATATATATATATATATATATATA
>JABWIB010000123.1:140425-153164 GCA_016617825.1 Platyplectrum ornatum | reverse complement strand
ATCAGCCTTCCTAACTTAACCCTTAACCATCCCTTTTTGTACTGTTTAGAAATTCTTTTTTCTCCATTGATTAACATTGAATCTCCCACCTCTCTATGGCCCCTAAATAGTGTTCCCAGTTAGTAATCNTTGCTCTGGCTAGNGAAATGTGTNAAATCTCCACTCTCTGTTGACGATTGGCCTTTTGACGAATTTCAAAAATCGCCATGACGATGTGTGGGAGAATACAATATTCTATTGCAAAGATCGTCACAGCGATATCACATTGACGATCTGTAAACGTCACACAAAATGACAAAAAATAACACATTCGACACTTACTGAATACACATTTTTTAAANTCGTCACCAATATCGTCATCGACTGACGAATTATGTAATTCGTCATTTAGTGAATTCCCCCCCAGGTGTGTGCATGCACTTTTCACCCGATGAGTATGTGCGGAAGTCGGGTTATTGCGCAATCCAGGACCCGGGCCTAAATTTACTTAGCAGGGAGATTGAAAATAGCAACCAATCAGATTGAAGCTCTCAGTTTCATTTTACATACTGGAGAATGTGAGCTTGATTGGTTGCTATTGCAAAGTCAAACACTTCTGATTTTCATTTAGTCTCGGATGTCATGTTCTTCCTGAAATTAGACGCGCTGGAATCAGAAACTTAAGTTCTGCCTGAAATTGCATGTGCTTACATTAATGCTCGGGTCCGGATTTACAGAAACATCTGTCCCTCTATTCCCTCCCCCATAACGCAGTAGCAGCAGTCAGTTGGGTTCTAGTTTGAATAGCTGCAGTTACCTGCCCTTATGTTCTGGGCATGCACAGCGTGAATAATGTTTATTTTGTCAAGTCACTTGAACCCATATGATCAAATGTTCTCATTAATTAGAACACGTTCCCATGCTTTTGCTTTTTGGCATATACTTTGTTTTATAATATGTTTCAAATGTAATTTGCTAGAAATACCAAACTTGTATAAGTTTAAATAGCGTAAACTTGGCGATGAATAATAACATAAAAAAACACATCAGCTTTATTATAGTATTGTGTTTGGCTTTTGACATGAAACCTGTTCCCAAGCGGAATGATCAAAAAATGTGTTGACGTTTTTACGTTTTTGGACCTGAAGTAACAAAATAAATTCGCATTAGGAAATTTGGCTTTCTAATTTGGCACCAGCGAGATAGTTTTACTCCCAAACGTAATGTGTAATAGAGTTAATTACATTAAGGGTTTTAATTATCGTCTAACCTTTCTGTCTATGTGCAGCACCTAAAAGCACAATCATTTATTCCTCGTTATGTGGAACACATACATTCATAAGTGATATGAAATGTAGACGATTATAGAAGTTTTTTTGCCATGATAGAATGTTTGTGTCGTTTTAGCCTATGTAAGCTCATTTCTATATATATATTTTGGTGTATACATTCTTCTTCTATTTCTTTTCTTCTTCTTCTTCTTCTTCTTCTTCTTCTTCTTCTTCTTATTATTATTATTATTGCTATTACTACTACTACTATTATTGTTTTTATTATTATTATTATTATTAGTAGTAGTAGTAGTAATAATAATAAACAAAAATTGGCCCACTTACTAACCTTCACCTTAACCCACCCCTTCTATCACCCTAACCTTACCCATTCTTGTTCCACAGGCCAACCCTAACCTTCTCCTTCTAGCAACCTAGCCTTAACCCTCCATCTCCCACAGCCAGGGCCAGTGCTTGGTCTCTGGGCACTCTAGGCGAGACCTAGTACTGGCCCCCCCTAGTGTCCGGTTCGCAGGATGACATCACGTTTGAATGTGAAGAAATGATGTCATGTCACCTTAAAACCAGCCAAGGAGTTCAAGGAGGACGGCAGGGAGGAGAAAGTCCTCTTACCGTGTTTCCCAGATAATAAGACACTGTCTTTTTTTTTTTTCAGGACAAAAAAAAAACACCCTTGGGCTTATTTTTGGGGTTGGGCTTATTTTATTGACCTTCTTTTAATCCAATTATGGCTAGGGAAGGTCTGATGCCATCAAGTCCCATAGTGATGATGGGGACCATGGCAGGTAAATCCCATCTTTGATTCAGGTCCTGAGTTCCAGGAGAAATGGCAGAAATTCGGAGACTCCTGGATAATCCAGGAAAGTTGGCAACCCCAATCTGATGCTGGGTACACACTCCACAATTGATTGGCGCAATTTCAGTCAGTGTGTATGCTGCTCTGATGTGCTAGAACAACAAGCTCCATCTCTGCACTTATATAATATAAGTTATATAACAATGCTACTACTACTACTACTACTACTACTACTAATAATAATAATAATAATAATAATAATAATAATNATTATTATTATTATAGTACTACTACTATTACTACTACTACTACTACTACTACTAATAATAACAATAATAATAATAATAATAATAATAATAATAATAATAATAATAAATATTACACTACATCTATATATAACATTGAAAAATAGATCCCCACTTATTCTTTCACTGTTTACTTGTTATACTTCATATAAACATTTCCTTTCACATTGACAAATGGTCTGTTGATATTAATTATACACGGGGAGGCTCAGAGCAGGCCTCTGCACTACAGCAAGACTATTAGACACTTCAAACCCATTATCGCGGCTCTTGAAAAATATTCTGACATTAGAGGATCAATAGTGAAATATATTGTATCTCAGGAGCTTGACGCTGGACTGGGCGAAACGAATGACACGAGGAGAAGCCCGTGTCGCTCTCATTCCTCTCCGCCGCCAATAGCAGCATTTCTTGGCATATCGATTTACATACCAATCAACAGATTGCTAGAGCAGGGCTTCCAAGATATTCCATTCTGATCCATTGTCATTCCAGTGCAGCCGTCCATTGCATGAGTAACCCGAGGCTGATGAATTAGTGCTCTCTAGAGAGTGGCTTTTATTCTCTGTCTCCTGCCACAGTACTATATTTAGGGTTAAAAGCCTCATAAATTTCACGAAATGCCTTTATCAATGGATGTCGGTACAAGAAGCGAGAAAGCTGCAGTTTTGGTAACATATGTATTTATTGTCAGATGGACACATTGCATTGAGGGTTTTTTTTTTTTATTCCCGCTGAACAGATGATTGGTAAAATGAGCAAAACTTAATTCCTGTTCAATATGTTTCTCTTTCTCTATAATCAACAATTACTCAGCATTGCCAATAAAATGGCTCCGTGAATGTGAGATGCTTGATATTCGTACGCACTTTTTTTTTTTTTAATTTTCACGCTCGATGGGGTGTTTCCAGCAATTTTACAGCCTCGCGCTGCTTATTACATTTTTCGAGCTTCCCTGACAGTAGTTTAAACAGATGTATAAAAGGTCTGCAGGCTGGAGCAGCGAGAAAATACGTGGCACCTTCCATGGCATAGAACAGATACAGGGGCTGATTCGGGGGTTTGGGAGTAAGGGAAAGGTGCAAGCGTAGACCTGGGCAAAACCAAACATTCAACTGCTACGGAGGCAAGTTTAAACCGTGAAAACTGAATTAGAGTTGAGAGGTGACGTTAACTCGCTCAACTCTAATCTATAAATTCAACAAATGATATGCTGCAAAAGCCAGGGCCGTCCGTCTAGATTAAAAACCATTGAGGAAGGGCGGCAAAGAGGAGGAAATATTTACGCCCGCCCGTTTAATTTTGTTTTCAAATTTTTTTTTTCACATTTTTTATTAGCACCCCTCACGTTACTACTTGATTTTGCTCAGAATTATAATTACGCCTAAGAAAAGGTGTAAGTTCAGCGTATAACTATGGGTTACATTTAGGAAGCTGCTTTTATTGTAGTGTTGCAGACCTCTTGCTTTTCCTAGGAGAAACGAAAAAAAAATGGCAGCAAGGGAGTGGGGCAAGAGGGCGTGTCTTATGCAAATCAAACTTGACACTCCACCCTCTGGTAGCTTCATAAGGATTACTAAGCATGGGCAGAGAAGGATGGATCTGGTTTGTATCAGGGCTCGAAGTGGGCCGGTATATGGTGGTATGGCATACCAGAACTTCTCCCGCTAAGCCACGCCCCCTTTTCTAAGCTCTGTTCCCTCAGCACTGGAGGGGGGAAACTTTAGTTTTAAAATTTGCGGGTCCTGCAGGAATGGGGCTTATGTAAGGGGTGGGGCTTAGCGCCATACCGCCACCTTTCAATCCCCACTTTGCGCCCTGGTTTGTATGTGTGCACCAGATATTACTATCGAGATCCCTTGCTGAAGCAGGTTCGTAGGGAGCGGAGAGTTCGTGACCATCCCCAGATCAATAAAAGCAGTCTGTGCATACAGTATTCACTATCATCACGTCCTGCCTAACGTATCTGCTTTATCCGGGGAGCTGTGCCATGTGAAGCTTAAGTGCTAACCACTTGAGTCACTAAGCTGGGGCAGAGGCAAAACCATCTACAATATTTATGCACGAGTAGCATATTTTTGCACTTGAAACATTAGAATACATAAGAAAATTGCAACTTACTTTAAGAAACACAAAGATGAATAGACGTAAAAGATATACAGGGTTTAGGCATCATTTTCTCTCCTCTTACTCGGGAATGCCTCCATGTTGTGTTTGACAATTTAATGATATCACTCCAAGAATCCATTACTAGGGAGTGACACTGATGCATGTAAATGAAATAAAACACACATGACTCATGGAGCTGTCCACAGTTAATGAGTAAATAAGTAACTGTTGCTCGGATCTTCAATCTCCTGACGGGAAAGGAGCAGATTCTAGAAAAGAAAAATATATACATATAAAAATGGTCATTTATTTGCCTTGAAAGAATGAGATGAATAGGGGAATATGTCACTGATATATATATATATATATATATATATATATATATATGTGCCATATGTTTAAAACCCACCCACAGTACCTATAGACCTGTTGATTATTTAAAGAATATTATATTATGCAAGGAGGTGGATCTTAGTGGGGAATAGTGCGGCTATACCATACCCATGTATACCAACCCACTTCAAGCACTGATACCATAACTTTTATAACTCTTGTGAATGTAATAAGGCAGTCATACCAAGACCACCAAGACCATTAGTAATAGCAGCCCAGTCCTGTTTCTAACATGTCATTCCTATTAGCAAAATGCGTTTTGCATATGCATATAGATAAATGGATAAAACGTAAACCTAATCCGGTCTTCGGGGAGTAGTACACTCTCAGTACACATAGGGGAGTGTCAAATGGAGAAGGTATGTTATGTCGCACTCATTAGCCTAAATTTACTAAGCGGGGAGATTGCAGGGAGATTGAAATGTGGGGATGTTGCCCATAGCAACCAATCAGATTCAAGCTCTCATTTGCATTCTACATACTGGAGAATGTGAGCTCCAGTCTGTTTGGTTGTTATGGGCAACATCCCCACTTTTCAATCACCCTGCAGTCTCCCCGCTTAGTAAATTTAGGCTAATGAGTGTGACATAACTTACCTTCTCCATTTGACCGCTTAATAAATTTAGGCCGTGAAGTGTGTCTTTCACAGCCTCTCACTGACAACTTTTCATATGCACACACAACCAGAAGGAAGTAGCCTGTCACTTTAGAAGAGCTTTGGACATTTGTCCCTGCAAGGCTGTTATAGTGATCAGATGATACAGGAATATAAGGTAAGTATAGGGGAATAAGCCCCATCAGCATCAACTGCGCCATTCCCTATACAAGTCAGTGCAGCTCCTTTTTGCTTGTACAGAATAGGTACATATGGGGGGTATATTACTGGTTTGTTTTTGTCCACTTTTTCCAAGATAGGTGGCGCTGGAGATATAGCTTTCTTTTCTAGAGTATATTTCCATGATAAATAAAGCAGTTCATCGTCTGGGCAAAGGGTTAATAGAGCCTACGGTAAAATATGCTTCCATCTCGCATTTCTTAGACAAGACAGTGACAGGCCAATCTATCATGTTCAACATCGAGACCTAAACGGGTGTTATTGAGCTTGTATGCCGGCTTCTCTGTTTACAAACAGACTGACATGCGCTGCGCCCATTGCTTAGAGTCTATTTGCACTTTCAAAAACACATAGACATTTATCATATAGCCTTATGTTCTGCAACCAGACAAGAGAGCATAGGCAGGACACAGATGTCTGGAAAGTGCAGATCAGTGCTGGTGATACGTCTAAAACTACCGTTCAGGGAAGTACATCAAGGTCTTACATGTTGACCAGGGGTGGGACTCGGGCCCTATAGCAAGAAGACGAGGCTCAAGTCTGGAGTAGGTTAGGGTGGAGCAATGCTTCAGCGGTGGGACTGATCAATTCCAACTGCATTAAAAGCTCTTGATTGCTTGCAAACTGTATAAAGAGTGGTCATTAGGATGGCAGAAGAAATCTTGGGGCCTGTTGCACCCAACTTTTTGCACCTACCCCCCCTACCTCTAGGAAAAAAAATTACATATTACACATTATACACATTCTTACTTACCAATATCTATCAGTCTTCCTCTGCGTTGATCCAAGCTGCAGGACGGGTGGAACGCTAGTGATAGGGCCCACCTGAGGCTCAAAGCTGCCCCTCCCCGTTGACGGGCCTGACACTAATACATGGAGGGTCAAACACCATTCATTTTCTGAGATTTTATGAAAGTGCAGTGACAAGTCTGGCATGGGCCCCTCTCTTCTCCGGGGCCCTTAGAAGCCACACCCATTGCACCCCCTGTAGTTACTCCCCTGATTGACCCATATTGCTAATTGCTATTGCTAAAATGTACATAACCTATTCCAAAGTGCAGAAGGTAATGATTACTCCATATAATCTATCTCTTTATTTAATGTCCAATTATGTTATTTCATTACCTAGGATAATGGGATTCATTTAATAAGTGGATTTTGAAGCAGACAGTGAGCTGTATGTACAACCCAAAGTCCCGCTCCAACTAATCTAGCGGATCTCACATTTCTAATGCTATTATATCGCATATAATTGTGAAAGATTTCGAGCCCTTTGGTTATTTCGGAGCAATTTCCATCCTTCATCTGTCGGTGGCCGGTGAATTTCACGGAAAAGAATTAGACAGCTGTGAAATCTTTAATTACATAATAATGCTGAGAACTGATGACTTTAACCATGTATTAAACACAATGCAGCGAATAGAGCCATTAAGTGTAACGCCGCGCTCTGTTGTGGTCAGGCAGCAGTTGCTGTTAATGGACGGCGTCCAGATGAAAGAAATGTAGATGTATTCCACACTTTCACACATGCATTTTGTATAGCCACAGTCCATACTCCTGTGCTGGAAAGTCTTTTCTATTGGTGAGTGTGATCCACCACAGGGTGATCGGGGTCCCCCAAACCCAAAAGTTCCCCTCAAAGTAGCATTGACTGTCCCTCCTGCCTGCTCTTTGTCCCAATTAGGGAATAAACAGGTTTAAAAAAAAATTCCAGAAAAAGGGTTGGAACTGAGCAGGGTTTGGGTGGACATGGGTTGGACTTATTTGTCCCGTTTACGGGGACAACAGTGTTGGGAGGTGTCATGCCCACTGGATTCCATGAGGTGTAATAAGATGATATCACTGAATCCCCCTAAGAACAGCAGAGGTCCGAACAACTACCCACGAAACCTCACAACTCTTGAACCGGTCCTGGGTGTAATACATACAATAGAGGGGAGGTATTCAATTGTAATGGTTTTTTTTTAAGCCCTTACAAAGAATCAATAATTCCACACAGACTTTATATTACAATGGGACAGTAATACATAGACACATCACATAGACTACCCTGGTAAATCTGTTTTTAATGAGCAGGGTTATCAGCTGTGGATCTGAGTTACCCTGGTAATTAACCCTGTTCACAGTGATGAATTACCCTGGTAATTCACAATTTACCCTGGACTACACCGTTCACACTGAACCAGCGTAGTTAGTAGTAATTTTTGCGCCGTTCACACTGAGCACACTACCCGGGTAGTTCATTCAACCTGATAAGTTGACTGAATTACCCGTGTAATAGCCCTCTGTGTGAACGGGGTATCAGGTATTCCTAGAATGCTGCTTTTGGACTGAAGTGTGTTGTAAAAATTTTATATTTTGAAGCTAATTTAATTCTCAAATATGGACTATGCATGTGCAGAACATGAACATTTTTTCCAAAGCTGCAGCCATGAAACGTGCCTAACCACTGTGCGTACGAATCTAGGCCTGATGGGGGGATTTACAGTATTGGTTTTCCATATGAATCTTCACAGTTCACCGTGGTTTGCTGCTGTTAATAGTCCTTATTCGACTGGGTTGTAGTAGACAACAGAACAGGGAGTGTGAATCTGTGCTGACAGGGGTAAGTTTTTCAAATTCCCTACCCTTTTTTAAACTTATCCTACCCCTTCCCCTACCATAACCATCCATTCTCCGCAGCCTAACCCCACCCTCAAGCATCCTAACCCTAACCTTTATCTCCCTGCTCTCAAACTCCAACCCTGCATTCCCTGCAGTCATACCTCAACCCTTTAATCCCTGCAGCCTAACCATAATCCTCAATTCCCTGCTGCTTAACCCCAACCCTCCATTCCCCACAGCCTAACCATAAACATCCTCTCAGTCTAACCCTAATCTTCCCTTCCCTGCCTCCTAAGCCTAACCTTCCCCTTCCATCTCTATGTTGCCAGCAGCTGTCATAGCTGTTGGCGTTATGAATGGACTTAGTATGTCTTTTAGCATACTACCCGATATCAGCTGTATATATTTCAAGAAAGGGCCGTTCGCAGTGAAAACATTCATCAGGATGAGGCTTATATTTCATGTACATTTTAATTGTCAATGAATTTCTCACATGAAGCATAGCCCATATGTTAATCACAGTTCGGCACTGATCGCAGGGAACATAGCTGTACTGTGCTTGGCTGCACTATGTCCACCGGCTGCAGTGCTAGCATGCCTGGATCTCGTATAGCCCCCATATTACTTGTGTCAGGCTTTTAGGTGTGCGGAATGTGTTGGTTTAGCATTGGGGTATATATTTATTCCCCGCTGTAGAGCATCTAATAGCATTTCCCTGATTGCTGGAAACAAGTAGATTGCAGCTAATTCTCTTGACGTTTCATCCAAGATGGAATACAAATTTTATCTCGTAATCCTGAGCGTTTCCTATTCAGCGTCTAGGATTAAAAGATGTCAAAGGTGACGTTTTACATTAAAATTAAATGAAAACTGACTACATTAATTTTGGTGAGCAATGGCATACCTCACAAATTCATTATCATCCTCACGCAGGTAAATACATCCCTTATCAACTCTCTCCAGAAATAACATACAGCTTAGGAAAAAAAAAACGCAAAAACAATATACTAACCCTCCAAATTCAAACTCGTTTTCTTGACCCAGATCAAATTTCCCCTAATGGGTTGTAAAAAAGGTCACGTGAAATGGGAGCCCTAGTGTTTCCTTTCTCTGGACATTTTCCATCTGTATCCAATATTTATTTCTTTTACCTTTTTTTTTGTTTTGGGAAGCCAGCGGAGGTGGGCTCACGTCGAGTCACACATTGTAAAAACGTCACTGCGAAGGTGACAGACATCTGCACGCTGAGGCGGAAAAAAAGACCTCTCTGTTTTCCTAAACACTAATAAAATGAGTGGGTCCTGAATGGGATTTATTGGGGTTTGGCACCGGAATAGCTTTTCTATAGTTAGCTCATTAAAACGGCCATCTCATGATTAACTACTGTTATAAATTCACATCACCCTCTTTTTGTCTAGGAAAGTGGTGGCTCTTTTCTGGTTAACCTACAAGAGGCTTAGCTGTAATATCAATTTAACTATTAAAACCAGGAAAGGTCAACAATAATCTCATATGAAGCAATTCTTCAACGCGTGGCGGAAGATTTATGTTGTGTGTTTATAAGCGCACTCCACACATTATAATATATATATATATATATATATATATATATATATATATTATATATATTATAATATATATATATATATATATATATATATATATATATACTCTTACCCATACCTTGTTATTCATTGCGCATTCCCCTAAGGGTAACCAGTGTTTTAGTTAAAGTGTAATAGTTATCAAGAAGTACAAGCAGGGCCGCCATTGGGGCGAGGGGGCAGCTGGGCCTGCTGTCTAGGGCCTGGACAGAGCAGGAACCGGTGCCTTGACTCCGGTGTGTAGCAGCAGCAGAGGGATTACAGATAGATAGTTTTATGTTGGTACACTACAGGTCCCAGCCAGCCCAGGCTGACTTTTTAAGGTTGAATCTGTAGTACAGTAAGAGGTAGCTGTGTACATAGGTTTGCCACCTTCCTCATCAAAAAATACCGGCCATGGTAAAAAGGGGGTGTGGCTTTGGGGGTGTGGCTTGGGGCGGGGATAATATTGCAACCTTCTTCGGCCCAGCAGCCAGGATCTTAAAAAATATATATACATTGCTGTGTACACAGGTGACAGGTACAGAGCTGTGTATATAGGTAACAGGATAGGTACATTGCTGTGTACACAGGTGAGAGGTACAGCGCTGTGTATATAGGTAACAGGATAGGTACATTGCTGTGTACACAGGTGACAGGTACAGCGCAGAATATATATAAATAATATAATGTAAAATATAATGTGACTCTGGCACTGTGTATTCACCAAGGGCAGCTGTAGCTGCATTCATTAAAGTGGAACTCCCCCCCCCCCCAAAAAAAATTATCGCCAATTACTATTGCCGGTAAAAGCAAAAAATACCAGCACCGGCCTCCTGGCAAAATTACCGGGCAGGCCGCTAGTTTACCGGCCAGGTGACAACCCTACTTTATATATGTCTAGATCTCGCCCGCATATTTTAAATAGCGTGAATGTTACAGCTTTAGATGCATTATAATATAAGAGCAGATTCATATGCAAATAAGAGGGGTATGGGAGAAGTTACTCTTGGCCAAAGCAATGTGGTATTTCTTGCCATGCGGGGAGACCACATTGCTTTTTGCGCACAGATGCTGACCAGTTTTACTTTTACACCAATATTTAGACTTGGGCTAGGACACTTCCGATCTCACCCCTAATATTGTCTGCAACAGATGACATTTGCCTCCCCTGATATTAGTCAAGTGGCCGAGTGGGACTTATTTATTTATTTCACTTTTCCTTTTCTGCAGTTTATTTCAGGGTTGTCGACTTCTGGTTTCTCCCTCCTGTTAAAGTTTAGACCATAAGCGCTAATAAAGCACTGCTCTGTAATGTAACTTTAGTTATATGTAACATTATTTCTTGGAGATGAGACAGAGAACATGTCAAGAACAGATTAGGCGTAATTAGTCATTGTCCCAACCATTACCTATTAATAATCCAAATATCGCTTCTCTATTTTAATATGTGCATGGAAGGCAATGAGGCATTAATTGATCTGTATACTTAACTGCAACTCCCTGACATAATGTAAGTGATTTTCTAATATCAGCCATACTAATACGGCAGAGACATGTTATAGAAACACTGTAAAACAATACTACAGACAGATGGTAGTCGGCATAGCAGTGTGCAATGTCTGATCACTGACTAAACCAGGCAGGGACAACCAAATGTTTTTAATACAATTCCCAACGTGCCCCAGCACTATAGACATGTACGGCATGTTGGCTGGTAAACCTTGCCTATGGATTGATGTAACATAATATAAATGGGTGGTGGGGCAGGAGCAGGACCAACCCAGGGGTAAAATCCACATTGTTCCATACATAGGGAAATGGTTCTCACACTGTGGGTCGCAAGTCCCGCAGGGAAACCATTGGAGGACCACGGCTGTCTAGCCTTCTGCACTGAGCTCTTGTCAGACGGCACCGCTTAATACTAATCAATAGGGGGCTTTACTTTTGTGTCGCCATGAGATTGTGAAATGATCAAGCTAAGTGATCTGCCACGGCTGGTGCCCAGGTGAGGATCAGAGAGCAGAAACCTTGCAAGGTTATACTATCATGTAATGTTCAGTTGCCTCCCATTCCATCTTCACATCGGTTTGTCACATAGGATTGCCGGTCGTCATGATGCACAAATAATGCAGTGTCCAAATGGTTAAAGGTCACCTTTCAGCGGAGCTTGTTACAAAACATATACTTAACACTGTTTAAGATGATAATCTGATTTTCTTTCCCGTCCTTATACTGAATAGACCCCCCCCTTTTGTTGAACACTGGAACAAACCCAGAGCCTGTAGCCACCCAGACTATTCCACTGTAATAATCCAGGGGGGTGAGGTCCAATGACAGCACTCGTTGCCAGCTATAAAAAAAAGAATTATCCTTATAATTTCTCTTTAAAGACCTTCCTAGCATTGTGATTCATTAACTGTGCATCCAAAGTTCGATATACTCTCACGCCACCCTGACACGGTCAACGCCATACAAAGACTACTGGAAGAAAGGGAACATTTACATTCCGACGTAGTCTTTGACTTTAAGAACCCTTTGTGTGCCAGTTATACATACAGTAGGCTTACAGTAAACTCAAACATCCACAGAGAATGAACCCAGCAGCTGAGACAGTAAAATTTTTCGCTACAAGTAGCTTTTGTTTAAGACCCTAGAGATGCGTACACGAAATCCTTGCAGATGGTTTAAATCTCCAAAATCTCCAGCCTCGCAATGTCGCCACCATTATGTCAGAGAAACACAGGAGAACAAGACTATCATGAGATGTAGATGAGGTACGTGTATCTCTGGATGGGATTTAATGTTTGGATAAACACAGAAGGAATATAATGCAAATGCCA
>JABWIB010000123.1:120243-138706 GCA_016617825.1 Platyplectrum ornatum | reverse complement strand
ATGATGATGATGATGATTACAATCTGATGATGATGATTACAATCTGATGATGATGATGACGATCTCATGATGATGATTACAATCTGATGATGATGACGTTCTGATGATGATGATCTGATGATTATGATGAATGATGGTGGTGATGATTATGATGATCAGATAAACATGATAATCTGATGATGATGATGATAATGATGATGATGATGATGATGATCTGATGATGATGATGATGATGATCTAATGATGATGATGACATATGCACACTGATTCATCAGATTCCTAACATTGGCTTGGATCCAGTGAAAATCTGATGCTGGATTCCTGCTGGATTGAGCTTTCCTTGTGGGAAGATGTCTGGCAGGCTGGCAACTTTTAGCCTGGGCGGCAAGCTTATCATCATAACTTACCTCTCCTGCATTACCCCGCTGTCTCCCTACAGCTTCTCTGCAGTAAATGGCTGTCAGCACACTAGCTATCCACCAATCAGGCGGTTGACTAGTTGCTGGTTTGTACGTAAGAGAGAATAGCTATCAGCAGTCTGACCATTACTGTCTAGCTCCCGGATAGGAGGCAGGTTCACACTGCTGCCCGACCGCTCTGATTGTAGGTAAATCATAATTAGAATAACCCAGATTTTCCTGTTTCTCAGCTGGCCCCAACAAAAGCAGAGCCAGTGGTCCCAAAAAAGATACAGGGGCAATGGTCCTGGGGGCAAATGTCGCCCTGCCCCCTGGCAGAGCCCTCCATGCTTTCCATTCCTTAACTGAAAAGGGGATGCATTAGTAGTCTAATACCCCGTTCACACAGAGCTCTATTACCTGGGCACTTCAGTCAATTGCCCGGGTTCACTGCACTGCACGGGTAATAGAGTTCTGTGTGAACAGAGCTAAAAATCCTACCTGGGCAGTGCTGCCCGGCTCTACTACCCGGGCCAAAAGCAGGGTTTTACCCTGCTTGGACCTGGGTAGTGTCTTTTGTGAACAGACCCTGCCCGGGTAATATTACACAGGCAGGGTCAGGAGCAGGTGAAATGGATGATGTCTGCAGTGCTGCAGCGATCTCTGTACTAACAGGAGCTGTCTCCCGAAGCACAACACTGAAATTGATCAGTGTTTTGCTTCAGGAGATACAGCTCCCTTTAGTACTCAGTAGTCCCCTGCCCCCAGAGTGTCCCCAAAGTACCCCATAGTAAAATAAAAAATGGAAAAAAGAAATTGTTTATTATTTTTTAAATCATTTTTTTATATTATTATTTTTTTATTATTATTTATATTAATTTTTAAATATTTTTTATTGCTTATTATTGCTTTAAATATTTTTTTACATTTAATTTGTATTATTTTTCATGCTTTTTTTCAAATGTATTTTATATGTCTTTATTTTATTATTATAATATGAAAAGTTTTTAATGGTTTATGTCATTTTTTTTCATTTTTTTTCTTTCATTTTTTTAATATTTTTAAATTTTATGTTATGTTTTATGGTTTTTTTTACTTTCCTTTATATTTTTATTAAATTTGGTGTGAAAATATTTATTTTTATGTAATTACAGGTATTTCATATTTATTTGTGTTACATCACTTTTTACAGCCAATGACGGCTATATGCTGAGGGTGAAACTCAAATTTCACCTAATTACCCTGGTTCAGTGTTGACCAGGGTAGTTTGTGAATTACCAGGGTAATTCAGCAGTGTGAACGGGGATAGTGACCAGGGTAATTCAGAGCCTCAGCAAACTACCCTGGTAGTAAAAGACTGAATTACCAGGGTAGTTGGTGTGATCAGGGTATAAATAGGGCTAAGGCCCTTTACACACATTACTGTAAAATTTACATATATCCTCTGACCCATTAGAAACTGCATTCTATAAGACCCAGATAATCAGTGTGCAAGTCTTGAACCCGACCAGTCAAATCTGTATGTAGTACGTCTGCTTCAAGGAATCCTCTTACATAATGAATGCTTTTTCTGACCCCTGCCATTGAAGAATTACCATTTTGCATACAGCTGAATTCAATCCAATGAAATCATATAAGAAGACCCACAAATAATATAATGATGATGCTACCATGTTTACAAACAGAAAGTGGTCACATCATTAATGTATATTAAATATCAGAAATATACAGAAATATTATTCCTGACTTTACCATTTGTTATATTAAACATCAACTTCAATTAGAGTATGACCCCATAGCCAATGCTAGGTCTCTGGTGAAGTGACGTTCCAGTTCTCTGCTGCCCACCCCTTATCACAATTAAATAAATAATTGCCTATCACTACAACTATCTTTATAGTGCCTTATATTGTGTTCTGTATCATAGTTGCCATCACTCCTCAGTTATACATATTCATTAATAAAGAATGTGATCTTAAGTGGTGACCTTCAATTTACTCAGTGACCTTTAATTTACGCCACATGCTAACTAATTGGAACGCACTCTGACCTATCCAGAAATAAAAACAGAGGAATTTGGTTGAGTCTTAAAGCGGTTGTTGGACCTGATCCAGAGTTTTGTGGAGTCACACGGGTCGATCCAGAGGTACGTGTTTCAGCGGAAGCACATACCTCTGGAGAGCACCCAAGTAAAGGGACATCCCTTTTCCCTTTGTCTGAGCCATAAGCAAAGATGCTGTGACTTCTATAGCTACTACAGCTTATATGCACGGCCATTGATCGTAAATAATATGAATACGTTCTTTAATGCTTGTTTTTTCAGTATTAAAGCCCATTCACATTATTTTTTATCATGCCGCTACTAAGCTTACTTTTATCAATGAAAACCTATTCTATTCTCTTGGAATACATTTTTTATGTATGCCTTGGCCTTCATTAAGTGGGAGTAATTCCAAAGTGGACATAGGAGCCTCTAAATAGAATCCCTCTGACTTTTATGCTTGGAGACCCCCCAATGCAAACAGATGAGAGTTCTGGACTGTTCCGGATTTCAGATTCGAGTGTCGTTGTTATGGCAGTGCATGGGTTAATTGCAAGGAAATGCTTACACTGATTAAAAGCAGCAATGTGCAAGTTACAGATGATAGGTAACATTATTCAAACTACTTTGCGGATATTAACACAATTACCTGACTGCTGTAGGAAGGTATTATCTGTCCGCTTGGATTTAATAAGTGCATTTACAGTATATGGAGTTAGTGACATATACTGTAAATATCTATTTCAGCTTATGATTGATTGCCTTCTATGACATGCCTCCCTGGAGATACCTTCAGCATTTTCCGCAGGGTCAGATAAGGAATTATAAAGACCAAATACATCATCCTCAATGACCCTCCCCTCCAGTGGAATATAAGCAGCTAAATGCAATCTCTCTTCCTCCGCTGATCCCATTCCTTTTCAATTGAGTGAGCATCTAAATATTTCTTATTACAGGACAAATGAATGTTTTGTCATCGTCTTAACAGCCAGAGTTCTACAATGGGGATCCTTGATCTTTATAAGTCATTTTGCGGGAAAGCTCCTCCGAGGACAAGAGTGAGGCAAGGACGGCCTGTGCAGCTAATGGAATAAATCTCAATGGCCTCACTGAATTGCTAAAATTGTATTATTAAGTAAAGTCAAAAAGCAATAAGTAAAAAAACAAATGCTTGATAATGCTTCTCTGGGCCCAAAGTTAATGTTCAGTACCCACCAGCAACACATGTAAGGCGTCAGTTGAAACGCGTATAGAAAGCTAAGGGGGATGCAAGTAAAAATGGAACCACCATATGATATATGATTTAATTCATATAAATTTGATTTCCGTGCAATGGATGCTTGGGATCGGCACTTCTAAACACTCCCCTTGCACTTTCGATGGTTAGAGCCCACACAATCCCCTCTGTCAGAGATTTTCTGTCTGGGTTGGTTTGGGTTCTGTTTCGATCAAGCAGCACAGGTAGCAAAAAGGTCAATTGTGTGCATCATGATAGCTTACAAAATAGGGAGCATTACTCACCCCTCCCCAAGTCCTACCCAATTTCCACCCCCAACTCAACCCCACCCAAGCCCCGCACCTTTTCGGCCCATGTTAAAATTTACCATTTTATAAGGGCAAAGTGGGGTCAGGAAGGACAGCGGGACAGTCACCCGTAATCAGGACACATGGGATGTATGAAATGATATCATAGGCTCTGGTTGTAAAACATAGATTGCAACATGAGATTGACACAATGACATCACAAGCCCTGAAAGGAATTTACAGTGGGAGCCTAGCGTTCCCATCCAGGAACGCTAGTTCCGATACAGTGGAGGGCATCAGTAATAGAATCTGTTTGTCTATGAAATGCCCACTTTAAGGACAAAGGAAAGTTTCAAACAGCTAGGGGCCAGTCCTTGGTAGGTCCATTGGTAGCAGTAGTCAAATGTTCCTTCTCCTTGCTGGTTACACCTTGCTAGTACCTTGTGCACTTGTGTTATCTGGTGTATTATTATTACTTTGCACTATTACTATCTATGCCAGTTATTTGCACTGTTTGCATCTGTGCTAGTGTACTTCTGTTCACCCTAGTGGATGTGTGGTTATACAGGTTCCAGCCCCTTGTGCAGTTTCCATCTTGTTAAATCAGGACTGTTCGGTGTTAGTCTGTTCATCTGTCTGTCTACTCTTTGCCGCTGGTTTTAGGGCGTCTACGACGTGCAAGACACTGCATCTTTGGCGTGCGGCTACCTGATCCAGGTGAAAGCCCATAACACAAACCTTTGCGTTTGGGGTTCTGAACTCAGTGACGGCATCTGGAACCCTGCTGGATCCATCCATCTGTACGAGTGACAGGAAGTCATGTCCTAGTAAGACTTGACCCTAACTTTAAGATTTAATGTAAAATTTGCAATCTGGATAGGGAGTCACGCAGGTCAAGCCTCTTCTGTACAACTGCAATACTATTCTTTAGCATTTAGATCCACTTTAGCATCAAAGGATCTCAGATATCTCTTGTGCACATGTGCAGAATGTGAATATAAGCTTAACAAAATAAGGGTTAGATTTAATAAAATATATAGAAAAAGGAAAATCACACATTTAGGTGGCGATTCAATCCCTAAGTCAGAAATTTAGGTTAGTAAATTTAAATTGCAAATAAAAAGCAATATTTCTAGAGCACTGGTAGTTGATATTTCATAAGCAGAAGCGATACGCAGAAATGTACATTCTAAAATAATGATATTAAGAAATGACAAACATCCAATTTATTCTACCCTTTGACAAATTGTGACATTTGTTTTAGACAATGAAGTAGACTAAGTAGAAAACAATTTTCTAAATCCAAAAGCAAATAAATTAAAGATTGATGGACATGAAAATAAAGTGTGATTGGGTGGGGGTGAGGAAAATGACGTTCAGCATAAGAGACACATCAACTTTCAGCTTGTCAGCTGTTAGTATACATAGCGGTTCTGTAAGGTTCTATAAGCAATGTACGGTACATCGCAACGGATAGAGATATATGAACAAAACAATGGTCATCTGTATATAAAACTAGACAGTGGCATGGTGTCATCTTGCTCATTGCTAGACATTACTAGGCATGCACATCTGAAGGTACTAGTATGCAAATAGTAACTGTTATAATGTCCATAAGGGCTTAACCAATCTCTGTTCATGACACTGTCCCATCACGTCGTCAAAAAAGGATTCCAGCACGGAAGTTTGAAGGAGGATCTAATCCTAAATTTTTTTAATCGTTTGGAAAATTGGGGATGTTGCCCATAGCAACCAATCAGAATTGAGCTCACATTCTCCAGTATGTAAAATGAAATTGATAGCTTAAATCAGAAATTGATAGCTTAAATCAACTTTTCCAATCTTAGGATTTAGTAAATTTAGGTCCTAGATTTGTTCTGGAAATGGGTAGATGCACATTACAATTTGTCACTTGAAGCATGCAAAATACGACCATGAATCTGGATCTGATAATATTGGCCAACAATTACACTTCCAGGGTTACTATTTGTGCATTCGGATGCTTGAGAAAAAGATTCATATAGATTTTCAGTCACTGGGTCAGAAAGACAACCATAAATTTTGCACCACAAGCACCTGGATATAAATGGGTTAATTTACAGCGAGATTAACACCTATACGGTAAACTGACCAAAAGGAAAGGCTAACTTGTGATCAGACTTGTTTGGGAATAAATATGAACCATTCTTATTATATTTGGACCTAATTGAGACTTTCACCAAGTGGGTGGCTTTGGAATGGTCAGTTAGTAAAATAAATTTTATTGCTGTATTTCTAAAACATTGTTTAGCGGCTTACATATGTAATAGTACTGGTCATAGTACCTTTTGTCTCCCTTTACAATAGTTTTTATAAAATTTTGTACCCCTTCCTGAACAATAGGTCAATAATGGTAAAAAAAATACATTTAGGTGGTATATTTACTAAGCGGTGAGATTGCAGTGAGATTGGATTCAAGCTCTCAGTTTCATTTTACAAAATGGAGAATGTGAACTCAAATCTGATTGGTTGCTATGGGCAACACTTTACAATCTCCCTGCAATCTCACCGCTTAGTAAATATACCCCCTGGTGTTTGTTTTTTCTCCAAAAAGTCAAACAAGTTTTAATCTAGTAAAAAGTTTGCTCAAAATAACACACACACATAGCTTTTGTTGGTATTAATATTATAAGAGTTTTATAGAAATTAGTATTTGTTGAATGGGGATGGCCGAACGTGTCCTCGTAATCAACCAATGGTCCCTGTTTTCCAGATCTCTGTTTGGGACACAGGTGGGTTCATATCCAACTGACATATTCTGAACGATCCACAGTTGGCAGTCATTATGTCACCTGTGAGTCTTTGAGGAGACTTAGAAAACATGGACCATTGGTAGATCACAAGGACAGGTTTGGCTAGGTCCTACACCAAGAAAAGAAAGGTTCTTCCACTGTTCAAGCAAGGTTCCCCTGCTTCCCATTGTACAACTGGAGTAATTTTAATTTCAAGTTAACCAGACTTGCCCACCTTTACAACTGTACCCTACACGTTACCACAGCCAGGCCCTGCTCCCCACCACTGCCAAAGTTCCTTGGATGTCGAATCTGGGTCCATTATCCACAGACATTATAGAACACAAAGACAAGCCATGGGATGGGTAACAGATATTGAGATGACCCTCTAATTCCATTATCCAATCCATGCTCTCAAATTGCTAAACCCTGCCTGTCACGAGCACAATCTCACCTGAGACTTAGTGATGTATAGATGATGCAAGGGGTTAATATACACTATTTCTGAAGGCTTTCGGTACCTCTTTTAAACTAAACCACAACAAACATATGTTACCAGGGTTATCATAAAGAATATGACCTCTCTTACAATTATGTAGCATTTATAAACTAAGCTATACGGTAGGAAATACACTCCTCTTTAACCACAGATCTCATATTTAACTCATATGTTCCTCTCACACACCCCCACCACCATCATCTTTGGACTGTGATATTTGATGGGTCTAGCTGAAATGACAAACTGATATGTTTCCAAATAGACCCCTGTGAGCTACAGGCATACATATTCAGACTTCTATTCTTTGGAACCTACCTGACTTAACTATAAACCAGTGCTTGTGGGCAAGTTTACACTGATATGGTGTACCGGCACTTTTTTCCACTATAAGCCCCATCTTCTCAGGACTAGAGGAGAACAAAATTGCAGGTCCAAAATGCAGGTTTATACAAAGGGTTGAGTTTAGCTCTGCCCCCACTTAAATATACCTACTTCAAGCCCTGCTATAAACCCTTAGATAACAGACTGACAGACTGTCTGGTTATCCTATGGTTATCCTAGGTAGGTCTACTGCCAACATTAAGATTTTAACACCAAGGGACCGATTTAATTCTTTCATGCTCCCTTACGTAAGGGGGATTTATCGCGCCTTATCTACTCGTGGCTCATTCAACCACAATCAAAAGGTAGCGAGTTTTGGCTACCATAATACACACAAAAAAACGCATCCCCAAGTCTGACATCAAGTTTCCCAAATATGTCTGTCTGCACTCCCAGAAGTTACATTTAAAATTTGGAACGTTTAATAGCCCTATGAGCTTTATTATAGTCGATATGGGTGTCAACAATTACTGTGCATCAGACATGTTTTAGATGAATGATGTAAGTATTCAGTATTGCTTGGAAGTGGTAGAAAACTCCAGGTAGAGTGACAAGAAAAATAATTAAAGATAGCTATATACTATACAATATCCCAGTGACTGAAATAACATTGATATGCACTCATAATACTGGGTACTATTTAACTTCCAGTCTTTTGCAGCATTATATACTTTCTAAATAAAAGAACATTGCAGTCATAAAATATTAATAAATGTATGCAAATGCAGTCATATTTCCACTGAATCTTTATACTGTATGCAGAGAACTCGAGCTCAGTAAGAGGCTCCTGTCCAAAAGAACAACAAGGGTTAAACCCAAAGATGTCACAGCAAGACCATTCATCAGGACCAGGGGAGGAAACGCTTGCATCAGCCCAACCCAGCGCAGTGTGCAAGAGGCAAATGACTCTACATCCCAGCTGTAGTTATACAGTGGAACATCTCCCATGACACCAGTTGAGGGAATAGGTAATGCAGCAAGATTGTAGATTCACTTTTCATTACTGTGACCTGTAATCATCCGGACTGTAAATTTCAAATGTCATTTATATATACTTTATGCAGCAAAGCAGAAATCTGTAGGATTTTACTAAAGAAATGGACCCTGCACAAGAACAAAAAAAAGGAAATACTATGGGATTATTTAGATTCAAACGTTGCAGATGTATTCATACCTCTCAACAGAGGAAAGCGGGACATATAGGCCCCTCATGTCACCAACCATGCCCACCCGTGCTCCTCATCCCATGTGTATTATCAAAACATAGCCACTATCAGCTGGATCTTGCACATTTCTCTCCAGTGTGACGTGTCAGCATCATTCACATCAGAGAGTGTCACAGAGGTTATAAGCAGAGGAAAGACAGCAAAGGTAAGTAAAGCTCATTAAAGAGATAGGTTGGAGCTGGTGACAGAGCCACGCCCCCAATAGTTTGGACATCCCATCCCAATTTACTGGCTAATCTTTAAAAATGTAATATGGAGGGGGGGGGGGGGAGTCCGATACGTTTGGTGGCTATTATTGTTCCCAGTGAATTTTTTACTTTGAGTAATATAGTGAACAAAAAAATTCAATAAAAAATGTCTCCTCCACGGTGTTGTTTTTTTTTTTTTATAGCTTGAATAAAAACACACATCTGGTGGAACTTTAAAGCTTTCATCCTTAAAAGCACCGAGTCATCCCTGAGAGACGCGTAGAAAAAAGATAGGTAACATGAAGCTTTCTAGAGCTGCAATAAAGACTTCTCTGCTATACGTTTCACGTTCGCATGCTGAAATGTCTTGGTTTATGCCTGCTGCTTAATACAGTGTGAACATCTTAACATGAACCTGTGTAAAGGGATCACAGGGACATTAAAGGCCGGGATGTGACACAGTGACAGAGAAGTTGCTCTCCTCAAACGTAAGCCAGTTCCAGGCCTATGAAAACAAAATGAAGCCTGTAATCACGGCCAGGTCCTGTCTCTTTCATCTGGGGAAGGCTGCAGATGTACACAGGTGTGACGCTATACATCATGGCCCGAGATATTGATCCTTCTTTTAACTGCGAGACGATGTCATCCTCCTTTACATTCTGTGCTTTGTGCTGAAACATCCTTGTCTGTCTTTTTTTGCGTTCTTTGAAATCCGTGTATTGAGCCTTTGACTAGATTTGAACGAATAATACAGTAGTTACTTATTTCCTTGTTTGCACTATACGGTGGGCACAATAAATAAAATAAAAATTATTTGCGAGATTAATTTATATTTATATTAATTATATTATATTATATCATTAATTCCCCACTACCTTCTCAGTGGTATAGATCCAGAACGTATGCACGATTGGGAGACAAAAGTAAACTCATCGGTCACTTTCTCCTTCTCCCTGCTCCTGGTGTCAACTTTTACTTAACTATTTGAGCCTTATATGAAAATCGTTTTTGAATACCTGGGGGTATATTTACTAACCAGTGATATTGCAGTGAGATTGGAAAGTGGGGATGTTGCCCATAACAACCAATCAGATTCAAGTTTTCAGTTTTATTTTACACACTGGAGAATGGGAACTCAAATCTGATTGGTTGCTATGGGCAACATCCACATTTTCCAATCTCACTGCAATCTCGCCGAGTGGGAAGGGCCGGTGCTAGGTCTCTTGCCGCCCTAGACAGACCTAGCACCGCGCCCCCTTCCAAGCAATGACATGCCGTCGTGACGTCACCACTTCACGTGCTGGTGTGACGTGACAATGTCATGCCGGTTCTAACCCAATGGTGGAGGGCGGCGGAGTGGAGGAAATATTATATGTGGGGAGGACGGACGGCAATGTTTCCTCCACTCCGTCGCCCTTTTATTTTACAATTTTTTCACAACTAATGGTCACGCCGGCCCTGGGAGTGGGAATAGACAGGCAGATGATGCATGCAACTGGTATGGTGTCAGGAACTTCCATGCAGATCTGGAAAATGTATGGTAAGTTTAGGGACGCGTTTCGCATCCAAAGCCCACACCGGATAGAGGAGCGCGAATGCCAGATATCCTAAGCAAATAAATGTATTTGCTTTTGTTTTTTATTTTGCATGCAGAAAAAAATGGTCATCCTTTATTCAGAGATGATCTAAGATTCAGTCTTTCTCAACGCTACATCCATCTATACCTTTTTAAGTTTGCTCCCAGCAGTGAAAGGTTTTTTTTGAGCAAATGTTTTCCCATTCATCTAGCAAAGCAACCGGCACAGAATTTTAAATGTCTGCTTTAAAGTTATTTTCAAATACCCACCTGAGCAAAATTAACATCAACAGCTTATCCCAAGACAGGGCAGCTTCCCAGAGGGACACATCCCGCGTATCAGGACATTTCTTACAAAGAACATTAAATTATTTCTCTCTCCGTCTCAATGTGAATCATCAGATTTCCAAGTGAAAATTCCAGCCATTTGTTTTCTGCAGTGGCTTAATATTTTGTGTCTTTCTCTGGATGAACTGTCTGCAGTTGTAGATCAGAGCAAATATTTGTCTTCTGGTTCTTATTTATTTAACTTTGAAGAGCGCATTCGTATTGTTGAATTACAAGGAAAGTCATTTGTAAGTGAGATGAGATATGCATATTACCCACGGAAAGAAGTTATTAAACAAAGAAACTATTAAGTATAGAGGTCCGATGAGAGGATACGGCAAACACGAGAATGTTACAATGATGTATAAGCTCATTTTCTTCCACAGTTTTGGGAACTAGAGAATTAACCTTTACATTGCCAAATTTCTACAGAAATGTGCTCTTCTGTAACACAAAAGGAGTTGATTTAGAGCAGGGCTGGAAATGAGGGTGCATACGAGGGTATGCCTTACCGGCTGATGTAATTGAAATACTACAAATATCCTTTGACTTCTATTATATTCAGTGTTTCCATTCTGCCACTTCTAAATGTCCATACTGCCACTTTCTAAATGTCCATACTGCCACTTTCTAAATGTCCATACTGCCACTTTTAAATTTCCACTTCGACCACTGATTTAGAGTTTATAAAAACTGTACTCCTATGTTGATACCACACATACACACTAGTTAGCATACAGTTGTACTCCATTCTACTGGATAATATTTGCGCTCAGTTGCGACTTTAGTGTAGCTTGTGGAAATTGCAGTGTACTAATGTATCACCATTTTCACAGTCTCATCAATGAATCTTCAGTTTAGTTGGAACTTTCGTAATTACAACACACATGTACATGTATAACAAACCTTGGCAGATGTCTCCAAAGCAGTGAGTCTATTATTAAGATAGAACTTACCTTTCCACAGCAAACATCTGTTCATTTGTCTTCTCTTTTCTTCCCAAATGTATCCCACTTACTTCCTAATTTGGACTTGACCTCTTATGCACTTCACCTGCTATGCATTGCGATGGGTGCTCAAAGATGTCAAGAGGAATTCTGATTACAGGGTGTGTCCTCAAACCATTGGACGCATGGATGGGCCTCATTGTGTGTCTCCTCACCAGCCTTCAATTCTCTCCCTCTTGTGTGTCTATAACTCTCCAATATTTTCACCTTGTGTGTCCTCAGTCTTCCAATATTATTCCCTTTTGTGTCTCCAGCATTGATATATGTTTTCCATTATGTGTCTCCAGCCTTTCAGTCTCCAATCTCTTTAACAAGCTTTAACATACTTTACTTACCTGTTTAGTCTTCCCTCTGCTTCCTTCCTTCTTTACTGATGCTGATACCAGTCAATGAGAAATATATATATAACTCATTGGAAGACTAGTTGCTGTCATAAACGAGATAAGCAAATACAGGAGTGGGGGTCTTGCAAGAGGAAACTTCTATACTCTGAAGCCCACCACTGCACAAACCCAGATTAGGGTGACTTGGGCCAAAGTCCTTTCTGTTCAGTGGTGGGCAGTATCATGAATCCCATCGAGCACAGTAAGCAAAAGCAAAGTATATCTATGGGAACCAGCATTCATCCTGACAATAAAAAAAGGATATACTTCTCTAGCTAATATCCACCAGTGGGAGATTAAGTCCATCTTGTAAATGGAAAACACCAACTATATTCAAGACAGTCAACCAAACCCTCAATGCATACCACAACATTTTATACAATTTCAGATTCATTAGATTTCACTGCTTAAATCTGACTTGTTTTTGCATTTTGTTTTTTAGATACATTGCCCATTTAATTATTACCTAATCTACTATGTCATTTTACACTTATAATTAATGGATTTGATTTGCTAAAGTGTTAATTGAACACCAGATAATAACCAGAACCCCACATTCAAGTAAATGTATTCCTTGCCGCTATTACTTAAAGCTGTGTGATAGAGAAAAAAATTCACAAGTGAGTAACTGTTAATTATTTCGGTGAGCAATACACCTTAATTATTGTATGTTTATATATGCAAATGGTAACTTTTGCAAGGAGACACAGTAGGAGAAATGGCTGATTTAAAAGGCACGTGCGACTATTGGGTACTATTTCGAGTTAGGGACATATAAAAAAAATAAGGGGAGGTTTTTTTGTGAACGCACCATAGGTGGGTAGATCTCATTCTACCCTGTAATGTGAAATTGGTCTAAACAAATCAAATGCAACCTATAGCATTCCATGTTCCATGGGCTTTGGGGTTGGGATGGAATGTTAGTGTAAGGTTACTGAGAAATGATAAAACTTAGAAGGGGAGGATTAGTAAGAAGTTATGGGAAGGGGATGGAGCTTTGAAGTGTAGGGTGTTAGTGTAGGGTTACTGAGAAATTTTGGAGCTTGGAACTGGAGGATTTTGGTTAGGCTACAGAGAGGAAATAGAGCATATAAGGGGAAAGTAAAGCCGGGCGCCGTGATTTTTCACAATATTTTGAACATTTTTTCTTTGACTAACTGGTTAATTATCTTCCTCACACACTTAAGCAATTACGGTTTAAAAAATGTAATTCTAGAAAACCAAATGATTTCTTTCTTGCTTAAGACTCATTTCCTACATTGTAGCTACTGTAACATTGTAAAATTGTTCACAATTATCTGAAATGCCCATACACTTCCCAATCTAAGCCCTCACACGATAATCAACTGGGAATTCCGGATTATTGTTAGCGACATGTCTTTGAAAGATTTTCTTTCTGAAAAGATCAGCACCACACACTAGAACAATAATTTTTCCAATTTCCTATATTTGGAGAATCGCTTTAGTGAGTGGTCAACTTTAGGGTTAGGCTGAAGGGAGGTGATGGATTTCAGAAGGTTAGGGTTAGACTGCGAGAAGGAGAGGAATAGGGTTAGGGAAATGGCAGGGGAGTGTAGTGGTAAGGATATGAACAAAGATTGGGGAAAATTGTTCATTCGCCGATAGGCCAATTCCTTTGTTAATATTATATGCTTGGACCAGAACCAGAGATATTTTACCCAATTTTCCATACTTTCCAAATAGATGGCTGTCTCTTATCCATTCTGTGCATGTATACGCATTTGTGTTACCCAATGGAAATTACCTGGATATCAAGAAGATGAAGTAGGGCTCTTGACCACCACTGATATGGGGGCTGTGCTGTGATGGAAAATATGAAGACCTCTATATAAATAAATAAGCATTGCCACTATGACCTATATTCACTAAACTGCATGAATGGAAAAGTGGAGGGAGGTGTTGCCCATAGCAAGTGATAGAGGATAATACAACACAACTGTTTAAACCTGTTTGGGATACATATGTTAATACTAAATATCAAACAAAATTGTGAATAAACTAATGTCAGTATCGTTTTAATTACACAAGTGGGTAGACTAGATGGGTCATGTTGCTCTTATCTGCCGTCATTTCCTATATTTCTAAGTATTTCAAAAGAAGAACTTTATGCCAATTAAATGCAGTATAGTGAATAGAATACATGTCATTGTTTGTTAAAAGTAATGTCACTGTAAAGTAAACAACACAATAGTTGTTAATTGTCTTGTTGATGTAGCGATATCTGTGGTTGTTATTTATTCTGTGTGTTGCACTTTGGGAAACGCTTTTCCATTTTATATAATATTCTCTGTCAGTTTAGATTTTTCAACCATTTTATGCTCCCAGGATCTCAGAAAAAGCCAAGGAACTACTTAACTGCAACATATATTTAGGACATGTTTCTGCCTAGATGACATTTTATGATAGCCCTAAGTGTGTATACATGTTTATGACTGCTGCTGATGGAGTTGCTGGGCTGTATACAGACAGAATAAGTTGGTACAGATTGCACTAATGCATGTGCTAGACAAAGAAATAGAGACGTTAAAAGAGAATCATTTGTTTCTCTGGTTTAAGCCTCTATACTGGTACTTCTGTGTTTTCGGGAATCCAGATGTTAAAGGCTAGTTTAAGGCACAATGTTAACAGTTATAATTATTATTAGGTGCAATGGGGAATGGGTGGGGAAAATGAGCCCTGCCCCCAAGATTACATTCTAATGGGAGATTGGGCAGATGATACACAGGGGCAATTACACATATACATACACTAGGGACGATTTAGGCAGCTGCCTATTATCCTACCCGGGTACTTAGAAGAAACTCATGCAGGCACAGGGAGAACATAAAACAGATACAGTCAGTACTACCCGCTGACCCATCATTCTGGTATGATACCCCGATGGACCCCAATGCATCCTCATTGTTTATTACACAGAGGCCTGATGTCCTCACTAAGTCCAAGTCTAATTGGTACTGAGAAGGACGCAGAGAGAAGGAAAGTGAGTATGCGGTAGTGCAAGGCCGGCAACAGTAGTAACAGGGCTCCCTGAAGCTTGGGGCCCATCACAGCTGTGCCCCCCTGTCGCTGGCCCTGTTGTAATGTGCAAGTGCAGTTGGTGCCCTGTGGCAGTAAAGGCCTGAGTTATGTGAATAGAGAGGGAGACCAGGTTGTACCATCGACTTGAGGGATTGACAACCATAACAGAGAAGCAGCTGTCAGCAAGAATTGTTCACGTCAAAGTCTGCCGGCTCATCCAGTGAACCATGGGAACGTGCTGAGTGAAGGAGTGTTGCCGTTTGAAGAAGACCTCGGTGTGTGATGTCAGAGAGGAACGCTGTAGCTGTGGATGAAACCAACAGTGCCGAGCACCACTCTGCCTGAAACCATAAAGGGTCATGGAAAGACCAAAGGACCAATTGCAGGACACTATCTATCCCCCAGGGCCTCCAGAGCTGTTTGGTTGCCCCAAGTAATTTACCACCACTCTAACAGTCGTTCACAGGAGTTGCTCCACAAAAGGTTTTATATATAGGTTTTTGTTTATATCTACCTAAGATATAAAAAAAATGCTATAGATAAAATTACTCTTTACTACTGTTTCAGTAGACTGTGAATGTTCTATCAGCTTGCTGGTTTAAGCAGTGATGTGCCAATGTCATGTGCACTGCTGTAATCTACTGAAAGAGTTGATTTAGCCTAAAAGTATCTGCCGGGTTGCCAAGTCCCTCATAATAAAGATTGTCAACTTGCCCTACTTCATATATCTTTTAGCTCTCAATTTCCTTTTACATACTAGAGAATGTTAGCTAAAATCTGACTGGTTGCTATCTTTACTTTTCCATTCCCACAGCTTAGCAAATCTTGACCCTGGTTTAAATGTGCATCAGATTATAATCCGCACTTGTGTTGCTTCACTATGAGCATGCAGAATTCACAGGATGCTTGATTATTTTATGTTTTGAGACTCGGTTGATGACTAGTTCTATGGATACAGTTCTGTACAACACCCTTATGCACAGGGCTATGTGCATTATTCATATGTGGCTCATATTAACCACAGGGTGATTGGGGTTGCCCCAAGGCCTCCACACACGAAGATCATTTCTATGGGTCGTCCCATGAAAAGGGCAGAAATACAGGTTGTGCACATGTAGGGGCAAAAGCGGAGACTGGGCAGACATAAAAAGGAGAGAAAAAAGAGATAATTCTAAATTAAAATAAATAGAAGAAGTGAGCATTTACATTCTCCATATGAAAAATTCAACTGAGAGCTTGAATCAGAGTGGTTGCTATGGGCAACATCCCCATTTTTAAATCTCCCTGCTTAGTGAACTCAGGCTAAGAGGTCTATTTAGACCACAGCCAGGCGGAGGAAGAAATTATATGCATGACTTGCTTATATGCAGGACGTGCTTGATACTCAGAGAGCGGGGATTGAAATCATAAGGAAAATATAGCTGTTGAAGAGACACAGGGGGATGGAGCATTATTTTTTATCTATCTATCACATAAGTACATCANGACATGAGCTGTAACAACTGAGCGGTAACAACTTTCATTAGGTGCTACACTGGCCACATTGTTACCCGCAGTTTACTTTACACAAACTCTCTAAAGGGCAGCCGAACAATTCTATAACTTTGAAAACTAAAATGTGCTACTATGTTATTCTCACTACAATAACAGATACAACACCTGATAAAATATAGCCTGCAGTGTTCCTGGGATTTCCCCATTAATTCAGACATGAGAAATACAACACTGTCACTGAAACAAATGTTAGGACATAGGTATTTTAAGGTAAAATTGGAGAACTAATATTGTGTCAATTCTAGTAGCCCTTTATAGTAACTGAAGGGACATAACTGGGGACAAACCAGGACAGAGGACAAAAAGTAGGGAAGCCAAGCTGAGAAGTTGTCAAGGAAATGGGGGCAGGGGTCCAGGGGGTGGTAGATGACTGCAACACGATGATAGGGTGGTAGAGGTGGATGGAGTGGACTTCAAAAGAGGAGAAGGTAAGGGAGGACTCAGTGGGGATGAAGGAACAAGAATGGTAGAGTAAGATACCCGAGGAGGAATTCCTTAGGAGTAATGCAGTGGAGGGAATGGAGGAATGACGTGAGAGATAAGGGCTTGGGGTGAAGTGTGAGCAAGGGAGCAGGAGTTCCTCCAAANGTGCTCCTCGGCACATATTTGTGGGAACATTTTTGTGGGAATTGGGTGAGTGGTGAGTGCTAAGGTTTGGGGTTGGAGTGGGGAACTAAGTTCTGGGAGGAAGGGTAGGTGGCATCAAGAGCAGAGGTGAGAACATCATTATAGCATGGTTAGGGCAGGACATTGAGGAGATGGGAGCGACGAGGGGATGAAGCATACAAGTGTGATACCCCAGGAGTATCAGCTTTATTTGATCTGTTATTGTGATTATATTGTGTACATATACTTCATACACCAAAGGGAAGATGACGCAAATGGCGGACTGAGAGCGGACCCTGCGGTTTTGATGTGCGCTAAGAGAGGGTATCCTGAATAACCTCCCGATTATAGGGACCAAGGTGACTACCAAATGCATCAAGAGGGACACCAGAGAGACAATGTGAGGACCGGATCGTGACCCTGAGGAGTGCAGTGTATCCAGCCTGAATCAGTATCGGAGGGTCAGAGAGCAGGTTATCGGTTGTACACTGCACAGACATTTACACTCACACTTGTTTATTAAGGGGATCAGGGAGTAGTTTCAGGACTGTACAGACTGCCATTCACCAGTAACTCCCTCATTTGAACTTACTCTGCCATCTTGGCACTGGCATTGCAGCACATCGAACAAAGTTTACTAAATTAGAGTTGGTCAGACCACAGTACTCAGTATGCCAGTAGGATTTAAGGTGTATGTGAAATAAACAACCCTAGTGATAATACACACCTGCATTCATGTGACACCCTGACACCCTGGTGTGACACCCTGGGGGGGAATTCANTAACTGACGAATTCTGCAGAGATTTCATATCATCAGCGTTCGTCAGTGATCTGAAATCGTCAATGACTGGTGATGTAAATTGTAAAGCGCTACGTAATCTGATGGCGCTATATAAAAACCTGTTAATAAATAAATAATAAATAAATAAATGTATAGTATTC
>JABWIB010000123.1:67822-78576 GCA_016617825.1 Platyplectrum ornatum | reverse complement strand
CTGAAGAAAGTTATTAAACTGAAACGTTGGTGATAGCAGCAGTTGGTCTTGTGTGACTGTTTGAAAAATTCCTGGTCGTGCCGTTCTGGTGGAGTTCTCTATTGGTGCTGGAAGGCTGTTCGTGCACCCGGGTGACTGTTACAGATCATTTATCTTGTGGACTTGGAGTGCCATCCTTGTGGAAATATATATATATATATATATATATATATATATACATTTGAAAAAAAATATTTATATCAATAAAATATATATATATTTATATCAACAAAATAACGCTGTACATCACTGGACACCGGGTGTGGGTACTAGGACTCAGATCCGGAGCACACAGGAAGGCTGTCTGACACCGCTTGTTGTAAAGCACACTATCCACCTCTCCAGCACACCAGGTGGAGCTTGGTGGAGAGTGTGCTTTGCAACAAGCGGTGTCAAACAGCGCACCTGTGTGCTCCGGATCAAAAGTCCTTGTACCCACACCAGGAGTCCGGAGATGTACAGCGCCATTTGATCGAGTTGACATGCTGTATTGCTTTAAACTTGTGGTATACAGTTAGAACACAAGTACCTAGGAATTTTACAAATCGATAAGGATTTTAAACTATTGGGCCCCCTCTATTGTTTATTTGTGTTTCAATAGATCTACCTTAACCGGGAAGCGGTTCTACTAGAGGGGGGGCAGCGATGGATAAATGAAGCCTGGTGTTGACGGAATTTTTACTTTGATCTTATGTGAGACGATCATTTTTGCAAGAGACACTAAAATTAATCATTCAGGTGTATCGCGGTATTGCCCTTAGACATTGTGGAGCGCACTTGATTATTGTTAATATATATATATATATATATATATATATATATATATATATATATATTTTAAGGGCTCTGTGAATGCATGTATGAAACTTTTGGGGTTCAATACCTCTAACAAGGTTAAGAACCACTGCTCTATATATCTGCTATATATATATATATATATATATATATATATTGCCCAGTATGTAATTTCTCATGCCAAGCATGTGGGTCAGCAGCAGAGGCAGTGTCTCAGGGCACTGTAAGACTTAGACACACAGACCCAAACTGATTAAGTTTTATTTCTCTCTTTGTGCAAAGTATATGTTGGCATTTGTTTAAAATTTGCCTATCATTAAATATGAATCAGCGCATGGTACAAAGGCTGCTTTATTTTCATTTTCCGATCCCCTACTGCAATGTCACCATGTGGGACTGCTCTTCCGATATTGTGGAAGATGATGTTCATAATGAACAGAACAGTGCGGCTCTGTCTGCTTGTAAATTAATCATTCTGTTCCAATGTTTATATACGGGGATAACGCCATCCACTCACAAAAGATTAATAGTAAATCTTTGCACAGGATGTTTAATGTCTTCATAGATCAATACTTTGCTGGAAGGCTTTTATAAAGCAATTGGGGAAATAAATAAATAAGCAGTATTTCCGAATGACTACCTGTACAAATACCATAGGCAAGCATGACAGCAGGAGATCCCTTTTATCTAGGATCATAACAGCCCCACAGAGGCTGCATGTGCATCACTCGGGGACTGGAACGAAGGAGACATGGTCTAGACTTTTAACTACTTTGTCTAAGCACATTGGATTCTCGTCATCATATACCAATGAATCTTACCCTATGTCACCAGCCTCCCTCTCTAGGGGAATAGATCCATTCTTAGAGTAAAGGGAATACTTAGACCTGGGCTTAAATTTACTGAGCAGGGGGATTGCCCATATCCAGGGCCGGACTGGCCATCTGGCACTTCTGACAAATGCCAGATGGGCCACTGGAGTGATGGGTCGCTGCTGGAGAGCTGTAGCCATCCACCAATCAGTGTGCTGACAGCCATTCACTGACTGGCTGCCGGCTAGGAAAATGAGGAAGATGACTATCAGCAGTGTGATTGGTGGATAGCTCTGGGTGGTCCTGTGTGCATAAACTGCCAGGACTGCTTATAGTCCCAGTCTGGCCCTGCCCATAGCAACCAATCAAATTTCATTTTACATACTGTAGAATGTGAGCTTGATTCTGATTGGTTGCTATGAGCAACAATCCCCGCTTTTCAATCTCCCTGCAATCTCACTGCTTAGTAAATTTAGGTGTAGGATAATACCCCGTCCCACCAAGGGATTTAAGAGAATTCTTCCTCCTTTACCAGAGTTCAGTGCTTGAGTCGGTATATAGCTATATGGTATACCAATACTGTTTTTGCAGCTAAACCTCACCTCCTTATATAAGCACTACCCCTACGGACCCGTTCATGTTCTTGTTATGTTCCATCTATCTATCTATCTATCTATCTATCTATCTATCTATCTATCTATCTACCTTTCCAATACTTGGAGGAAAGAGATGTATCTTCTCCATCAGCACTGAATATAGTCATTGAAGGAAAGGATTGGCCCTGTAGCCTTTAATAATTCATCATCAAGTATATAAGGGCTTGAAATTGAGAATTTATAAGTGGGGGTATGGAGCAGGAAAGAGCATTTATTGCCTAATTGTGGGTCCATAGGAGGCGTGGCTTAAACAAGGCAGCATAGCATAGCGGGAGAAAAACTGGCGGTATACCATACCGGTGCATACCGAGCACTGATCTGCATCTTCTTCATGTGTTCCTTGCCACTCAATCTGATGGAGATTTGTATAAATAGAAGGAGGACATTAGGATTAGGCTGATGGGAGGGAAAGGTTAGGGGTAGGCTGCGGGGATCGGAGGGTTGGGTTTTGGATGAGGGGTTGGGGTTTAGGAGAATACCCAGACAAGGATCTTAAATGTCTTCTTTAGGTGAATTATCTGTGTCGGGAACAACCATGTTGAAATAGTGGTAATTGCAGCAGTAATTTGAATCCCCTCTCTCTGCATACTGACATAGACTGACTGACATATTTGAATTTACTTGCATTTGCACATGGAACAAACCTTTTTATTATATTTCAGATCTTCTCAAAATTCAAAGCCAGATCTGGAATATCTGCTGAAGCCTATGAATTTACAATGATCCAGCAACTGCAGACTCATTTACTGTAAATGCCACCCCTCTAGTACCTATAACTTTTATCATGTCTAGTAAGTTCCAGGTTGCCATGTAAATGTTCCATTTATTCATGTACACTTTATCTTGATAAAAATGTCCTGACTGGCAGGGTAGGACAGTATAATAATAAAAAAAACTGTCTCTACATATGGAAGGTATATCATTTATCAACACCCTAGGGTCAAATATGCAGATAAGAATTTCCATCTTTGGATTCTATCTGTCAATTATGTGCTGAGCCGCACCACTTGTCCTGCACTGCTGAGTTCTAAGCACCCGGAAACAGTCTGCTTGCATTTGTAATCTGGCCAGTAGAGATTAATGAATCCCCAGCAATTCCATTCATGCAATTCCTGCAGGTTCACATTCAGGATTTGTAGATTCAGATGGATTTCGCAAATGTACAGGTTCTTGTTCCGGTTCTGGTGATCAATCACTTATTTAGGATGCAGCAGGTGACAGTGAAAAAGAAGGGTCTTAAGTAAACCTTAAGTAAAGAAAAAAGCCAGTAAACCTTAAGGTAGTGTTCTGGTTTCTAATTTAAATATGGAGAAGAAATCACTCCTAAATATTTCACTAATCTGATATTATCTAAACCAAATGCTACAGGGACATCTATGGCCATAATAAAGAGGGGATTAACCAATTCAGCACCAATGCTTTAAAGGTTGTGAATATAAGTCCTTTCCCCTTGGGTAAGTCAAGACTCCCGTATTAAGGCATCATCTAACGTTACCTGAGAAATAGAGTGCTCCAAGACCTATGTAAAAACCTTACCAACACCATAAACTGTATCATGATAGCACTTTTCCATATAATATATCATAATAGAACTTTCCCATGAAAAGTATCTTGATAGTACTATATAAGGTATCTTGATAGTACCTTCCCATATAAGGTATCATGATAGCACTCTCCCATATAAGGCATCTTAATAGTGCTTTCCTATAGAAGGTATCTAGTACTTTACTGATATTACTTTTCCATATAAGGTATCATGATACTACTTTTCCATACACAGTATTATGATGCTACTTTTACATATAATGTATTGTGACACTAAATTTCCATATTAGTTATAATGATAGTGCTTTCCCATATAAAGGATCATGATAGTACTTTTCCATATAAGGTATCATGATAATATTTTTCCATATAAGGGATCATGATACTACTTTTCTATATAAGGTATCATGATACTACTTTTCCAGATAAGGTATCATGATATTACTTTTCCATATAAGGTACCATGATATTACTTTACCATTTAAGTTATCATGATGCTACTTTTATATATAATTTATCGTGATACTACATTTCCATAATAGTTTTAATGATAGTACTTTCCCATATAAGGTATCATGATACTACTTTTCCATATAAGGTATCATGATGCTACTTTTCCATAAAAGGTATCATGATACTACTTTTCCATTTAAGGTATCATGATGCTACATGCTACAAGTGTATTCATATTTTTTAGTAGCCTATTTTCTTCTTCATCAATGAATTTTCTATTTGTGTCAGTTTTTCCATTATGGAGGTTTATTGGTACACACGTTAATAGTTATATACCATCATTGTCCTCTAAAGTGTACCCATAGCACGAATAAGAACTTAATAACAACTGACCACAATACTTTATCTTTGTAAGTTACTGGACTTTGAAGTGGGTTCTTTCAGAGATAGACAGGTCTTTGTTACCAGCAATAATTATAACATGTATTCTGTACCTACGCAGATACGCCGCTGAAATTTTCTTAAATCTTACAGAAAGCTATTACTCGCTGGATTTTCATTGTTTGTGTAATTTACAGTTTCATTGGCACTTTAGTCAGTACAAACAATTCTCAGCAGTGGCGGTATTGAATAATGCATTATGTATCTGGTTATGGAAAATGTGTATTCATGAGACTTGTTTAGCTTTTGTCAGAAAGAACTGTGAAATATTATGATGGAACAATCTTCATTTCTGCCACATTGTTTTTAAAAGCATGTTCTTAACTGGGAATTGAGAGTCTTTGAAACGATTTCACATTTTATGTGTCTTCAAGTAAATTTTAAAGAAGTGCTCTTTCCTTTCATAGTACATGCACCTGTGTGTGTCTGCGTGTGCATGTGTGTGTGTACGTGTGTTAGATTGTGCTCATGGGGGAATATTGCAATTGGTGTCACAAGTAATAGTTGTTAATTGTCCACCACACATTGGGCTCTATTTATAAAATATTCTTAACAATGCCGGACCAGGCTAGCATCGGATCACAGCGAGCATGGCAGCATCATTTAGAATATTAAAAAACCTACCTCTCAGATGAAATCCCACGATGACATCTCGCACTGATATTCACACGGTCACTAATTATTCTTTTGCACGGCGCAAGCGCATTACTGTTGTCAGCACTGTGCATTATTTTTTGTTATATATAGATTTTTTTTAATAAATAAAAACTGCCCCCACCTTCGTGTGTGTAGTGAAGATCACTCCAGGGTCCTTAGTTAACTCAATGTTGGTTGTGGGTATTGAACCAGGGGACCTGGTGGTTATGGCAGTTGAACTGGGGGTCCTGGCAGCAATGGGGATGGAACCAGGAACCTGGCAGGGCTGGCATTGGAAATATCTACCTATTAATCCAATAGGGCAGTGGTTCCCAAACTGTGTGCCGTGGCTCCCTGGGGTGCCGCGACACTCTCATTGGGGTGCCGTGGAATGTTGTTTCCAACGTGGTGCTATGTTNATAGTGTTACTTAGAAGCACAATTTTACANCTTGTATAGAAGAAACACAAGATTTGATATGAACCTGAAGTATTTCTGAATAGTTATTGCACTATTTTGACTCAAAAGCTTAAAAAATTTGAAATCATTTTGTATTAGGGGTGCCTTGAAAAATTATGGAGAACCTAAGGGTGCCTCGACAGAAAAAGTTTGGGAACCTCTGCAATAGGGCTAAGCAAGAACATGGCAATGAGGGCCCACTACTAAATCAAGAACCTAACGCAGTGGACTCTGTACCGACAGTTAAGATTTTAACACAAATCCTTATCTTATTCCTAATCCTATTTCTAACCCTCCCTCCCCATTCAACTTGTATAAGTCTTCTCTCCCCGAGCCTTCCTATTAGGGATCCATCTTCCCTAGTCCTGTTGGGTGTCGTCAGGATAAAGGTCCATCACAGCAATAATAATGTTGTCAAAATAGTGAAACTGAGCATCACAGATGCAACTGTTTTTTTTTTATATGGATATTCTATCAGCACACAACATATTCCACATACTGGTATCTCCTCTTGGCTGATCCTGCTTATGTTAATGCCTATCCAAATATTATATATGAGATTTCAGTAATGTTTTTTTTTCAATCAGGAACGGGAATCCATTTCATCTGCCAAGATTATTTAAGTCTGTTTTTACTTTATCCCTGTAATATCTGACTGTAATACTTTCGTCTGGAGGTCTGTGTGCCTGATACCATGTTGTCCCAGCTGTTATAGACTGATCTCTGACTTGCTAATCGTCTCTCTTTAATTTCTCAAACATAAAACTTACAAATGTCTGCATTCCTTCACTTCAAAAATAAATATACAAAAGTCTAGAAAAAGAAGAGCGGCTTCTCTCAGCCGTCATGTAAATCATTTGCTTCCTGTGATTAAGAAGCGAGAAATGTTAAAAGGAATTTACCATGAACTACACAGTGTAAAGGAATATATTTTATTGTCCTTCCAGTCTTCTGGTCGCTTCTTGGCTTTGGATCTTCACCAGACTGAGATGTTGGAGTGTAGAGGTCGAACCTGTCCTTGTGAACCACCAATGTCCCATGTTTTCCAAGTCTTCTCTATATTTGCTAATCTGAGGGATTGGAAGACATTCCCATGACAGAACCTGAGCTCTGTCCATTCTGGAAAATATACAGTTCTGTTAAGCTCACATGATGCAGTTCTTGATGTACACGATGAACAATGTCAATTGCCTAGTCTATTTAACTCAGAATTGGGCCTAAGTAAATATATGTTAAATGTTGCAAATGTTGCCCTAGGCATAGGCCAAATTTGGCCCTGCGGTGTCAGGGGCAGGCTGTATCATATAGCTTTTACTTATGGGCCACTGCTCTGGGCTTGCCCCCCAGGCAAACATTTGCCAGCCTGCCTCTGGTCAGGGTCCATAGGGGCCCTCGCCGTATATAGTGTGTGTGTTTACATATATATAAACACACACACCGGTGGTGAGGAATCCTTTTCATTTATCTGCCTAGGGCCCTACAAAGCCTAGGACCACCTCTGGCGATTATTATTACTATTGCTTACTTATTAGATGCCACACAGTGTAAGCAACACCGTATTATTGGGCATTCAGACAGAGAGATTGGGTGAGGAACAGGGGCCCTACAGGGGACCTGAAGGCTTACATTTTATAGGAGATTGGGGATTGATACATAGTGGCAATTACACATACACATAGACTAGAGACAATTCAGTCAGCTGCCAATTAACCTATCGGTATGGTTTTGGGGTGTGTGAAGAAACCCATGCAGACACGGGGAGTACATACAAACTCCACAAAAATAAGGTCCTGTCCGGAAATCTAAGTTACAACCTTAGCACTGTGAGGCACCAGTGCTACTCCTTGATCCACTTGTATACAGATCCATCCAGATTACCCCTTTGAGTGATACATGCCATTTTTAGACTGTAATGAAGACAGACAGACAGTTGTCAGACAATGTTGGCACTTCTGGTTCCCTAGCTGCACACATGTAGTCCTCCTACAAGCACTTTTTGGACTTTACAGGTAAATTATTACTTATTAGTATGGCGCCAAAAGTGCTTTCTACTTTAATAGCACTGTACTGTGTTGGTATTTCATTATCATTCTTCCCTTGCATTGCAGCCAGAGACATTATACAATATATGCCTGTGAAAAAGAGAATAAAATGTCCCATGACCCTCAGCGAAGTTGTATAATAAGCAATCTAATTGCATCACATAGATATCAAACATTTTTTGGCATAGAATGATTGTTGTGATGTAATGTGTTTGATACAAATGACTTTGTGACCTCCAGCCCGTGTCATTTATCTATATCATCTCCATTCTGTCTTTCATTTCCTTGTATATCTTCCCATTTGTCATAAGAATCTTTTCATTTCCATCTGGCAGCTTTTAAAGAGGATGCAAAGTACCAAGCCCCATCTGGATCATATTGGAATCTTTATATTCACAGACAGTTAAGACCATTCTTATTTCCTGGCACAGTAATGGTATTATTACTGCTTATATAGCACTGCAAATTCCATAGGAGGCACAGATAACCGCACCAACACCTTTAGGCATGTTGCAGTTACATAAGCAATCATGTCCTAGCAATATGGTGCTCAGACTTTGACATAAGAAACTCTGTCTATCAAACTCTCACTTGTTCCATTTTGTAATCATAGAAGCTTGTCTGATAGATAGATGTGAGATAGATAGATAGATAGATAGATAGATAGATAGATGTGATATAGATGGATAAATAGATAAATAGATAGATTAGTAGATAGATAGATAGATAGATAGATAGATAGATAGATAGATGGATAGATTAGTAGATAGATGTGAGATAGATAGATAGATAGATAGATAGATAGACAGATGTGAGAAAGATGGATAGATAGATAGATAGATAGATAGATAGATAGATAGATAGATAGATAAATAGATAGATTAGTAGATAGATGTGAGAAAGATGGATAGATAGATACATAGATAGATAGATAGATAGATAGATAGATAGATATGAGATAGATAAATAGATAGATAAATAGATAGATTAGTAGATAGATAGATAGATAGATAGATAGATAGATAGATAGATGGATAGATAGATGTGATATAGATGGATAGATAAATAGATAGATTAGTAGATAGATAGATAGATAATTGCTGAGAGTTATGGGAAATGTAGTTCTATTCTTACCTGAACTAAATCTTCAATTACAGAACTCTTACATTAGCCAGCAATGTGCCAGATGAATAATTGCTCAAAGGCCAAATAATAGCCTCATTCATTTCTAGAAATAGCAAAACACGAGCAGGAATTTCACTATGTTAAGGAAAAATGGGCTCACAATCAGTCCCCAGTCACGGAAAAAACTTATTGCTTTGGGATAAAGGAACCATATAAAAAGCATAACGCTCTTTCGATTTTTCTTTATCATCACTTTGTGTTGTTGTTATTGCCAGTGACATCTGTGAGACTGTTTAAAAAATTCCCCATCTGCCATTTAAACTTGATGACTTTTTGGAGCTTGTTGCCATTAAAGCAGAAATTTGAATATACATAGACAAATGTCACGTTGAGGTCCCTTTGCTGTGTAATTGTTTCATAAATCTGACAATATTCTTTTCGGAACCTTAGACACCAAAGAACGAATCGCCTCTGTCTCAGTTTTGTATTCACTGTAGTTGCATTGACGCCAAGGATAACGCAGGACTGAATGCGGAGCTATGCTTCCGCTGTGCTATGAGCTTCCTATCTTCTGTGTAAACCGATGGGTAAATCAGCAATATCTAAAACACCCATTACAGTATGATTACCATACCTCCCACGTCACTGATTCACATTGTGTTACCGCCTTCCCCCAGCCCTGCTGTTGGAAAGTGTTCATAGTGGGATGCTAAATCTGGGAGATTATATTCCGTAATGGTATAGAAAACCGAGTAGATTTTAGAATTTGGTAAGCTTGTATAAAGATTTACAAGAGAAGAATAGTCTTAATTGCTGGGGAAGGTCCTTCTAAAGAGTGTGTGCAGCACAGGATGAGTCCTGTAACCAGGGATTAGAGTATTTAAAAGAGGCAAACAGCTGAGGACTCTGACCACATTCAGTCATTCATACATAATAAGGGTTGCCACCCTCCTCACCAAAAAATACCGGCCAGGGTAAAAAGGGGGTGTGGCTTTGGGGGGTGTCTTGGGGCAGGGATAATTTTGCAGCCTTTTTCGGCCCAGCACCCAGGATCTTAAAAAGTAAATATATATACATTGCTGTGTACACAGGTGACAGGTACAGCCCTGTGTATATAGGTAACAGGATAGGTACAACGCTGTGCACTCAGGTGACAGGTGCCGCTCAAAAAAAATAAAAAAAAAAAAATATATATATATATATATATATATATATATAATATAATACAATGTAAAATATAATGTGACTCTGGCACTGTGTATTTACTAAGGGCAGCTGTAGCTGCATTAAATAAAGTGGAACTTCCCCCAAAAAAGAAATTAACGGCAAAAACAAAAATACCGCACCAACCTCCTGCCAAAATTACCGGGCAGACCGGTATTTTACTGGCCAGGTGGCAACCCTATACATAATTGATATAGAGGCTTTCATTGATTTAATATAGTTGTAACTGATTTGTTTTGGGGTGGCAATTTAAACGGACAAGTAACACCTATCCTGGGTGCCCCAACCGAGCTAGCCTATTCCCAACGAGCCTATCCTGGTCTCCTAGCCACAGCCCCTCACCCTATTGGAAACTTCCCTTAACAACCCTTCCTAAAATGTTGACTAATGACCCCTATTATGATAATGTCGTTAGATTTCGTTAAGCGTGGGAGAGGTTCTAAATTTGTGAATATGGGATATATATATATATATGTATTATATATATATATATATATATATATATATATATATATATATATATATATA
>JABWIB010000123.1:54349-66932 GCA_016617825.1 Platyplectrum ornatum | reverse complement strand
ATTTATGGGATAAATAAATCACTTGATTGCAATGAATATAAGTCTGGATGAGTGACTCCGATACCGAAGCCTATATATATATATATATATATATATATGGGTTCAGTGTTGTTGATTGCCTTGAAGGTTAGCAAAATAATTTTTTATTTGAATTTTTAAAATGTAGATAATGACAACAAACATGACAAGCAGCCTGTATTTCAGGAGATAAGTGTACTTGTGTGTACAAGTGTCATTAAGTGAAGAGGGAATGGAGATGAATGGATGAAGGTGAATAGAGTAATGATTTGGAGTCCTGCAATTAATGGAATTAGAAAAAGTTGCTGTAACACTTTACAACCATTGAATGAGCAAATACGCTCCACAAACACCACCTTTTAGAATTTTCACGGAAAGACCATGAATAGAGCTTAATCAAGACAGGGCAATTTACTATCTGGTCTGGTTGGGCAGAGTTAGGAATTTAGGTTAAGTGCTGCTTTTGTATGAAAAAGTACTTCATTCAGCAGCAAGTATGGATGTTCAAGTTATTGGCAGTATCAGGATGAATCGGACCGACCCATCCTGACCCATATCAGGATGAATCGGACCGACCCATAAGCATATGCTAGCCACCCAGCAAACTCAGTCAGGGTCATTTGAAGACCCATTCCATTAGCAAACGCAGGACTTTTAAAGTGGGGGTCCATATACTTGTAATGCATGTAGTCCATGATGGTCAACCGGTGACACTCCAGAGCCTAAATTTACTAAGCAGAGAGATTTCAGAGAGATTTGAGCTCTCAGTTTCATTTTACATACTGGAGAGGTGTGGGGAAACATGTAATGGAGCTCCTTGGAGACAACAAACCATCTGGAATACATTTTATTATTGGTCTTCCGCTTTGCAGTTCTAGTAGAGGCTTTTCCCTAATGGAAATCCAGTCTTCCTCATCCAGGTCACAACCCGGGTCACCCTCACAGTCAGATTTGCAGGGAAATAAAGATCAAGATGGCAAGTACAGAGTGGTAGATAGCGGAGATAGTCCCCTTCCTACCCAGAGCCCTNGTACATAGGGTTTCAAGCATGGTATTAGCATGGAGAGGATGGGTCCTTGTTTGGGACTGAACAATACCTTTAATCAGCAGATACTGGAACAAAAGAGAATCAGGTAGGTCATAACTCAATCGTAAGTCTGGGAATGATTTGGGGGCCGAAGCACCTGTAACATGGCAAAATATTACAATATACTTCTATGTCCACAGAACACTGAAATCCTGGTTCAATATGCCGAGCATCAGGACCAAATTGTCCCGATACAACTGTGAGTAGGATTTAGTGATCAGGACCCATAATTATTTGATATGCAATGGTCGCCAATAGAATCGGTTAATTTTATAACCGCCTAGCCAAATTAAGAGGATATCATCTACAAATAATGAAAGTTTATATTGTTGAGAGCCAGTGGAGATACCAGTAATGTCTACAGACTAATTTTGGCTGCCAGGGGTTCAATACACAGGGCAAAAATGAAAGGCGACAGAGGGCAACCTTGACTTGTGCCATTCCCCAGAGTAAAGTATCCAGTTGTTGGCCATTGGTCGTAACCACCGATGATGGATTAAAAAACACACCTTGGATGACATTCATAAATGCCCTCTGAAAACCAAATTTAGTGAAGGTGGCGAACCTGAAAGACCATGAGAAATGCAGTAAAATATAAGGAAACATCTGTATCTGCTCCAATAGATCTCTGTTTGCTGTCATAATAGGGGACATATTAAACCTTTCTGTAAGGGCATTTGTGACTCCATAAGCCCTTATATGAGGGGTGACTATTTTCCATCTGTGGTTCTCTGTTGTGATGAGAGGAAACAAGGTATAACGTGCTGTCAAAATAAAAATGAATAGAAATACATCTGAGCTCATTTAATAGTTGAAAAAAAAATGAAATAAACATAAATTGATTCATTCAATCTGAAAAATGATTTGTCCTTTGGCCCTAACAAGTCCCTTTAATAATGCATTACAATTCCAGGTTCCATCTATACCTTTGTACATAAAGCTCCTATAGCGTTCATAGGGGAAGATAATAATATGCAAACTTCTCAGCCTCAAAATGCCTGGCTCAGTGCTTCCTATGAAGTGTGAAAACACAAATATATGCTGATGGTGGTTAGAAATCTGTGACCGTATGAAGTAAAATGCTGGTTGTTGGTGCATAACTCTGTTGTGTGTATCAGATCTGCACGGAGCAAAATATGGAAATCAAACTAAGCCCGAGTCTGAAAATACTTCAACTTCTACAATACGCAACTCTCTCTGAAACCAAGAAGTCCTGGGCCCAGGATTAGGGTAAAGAGGACAATTAAAGGCTAAATAGAAGAGGTTCTGCTTATACAAGAGCTAGATAGCATCAATGTGTCAGTGTTCCTGTGCTGATATATTTCACATGATGCTCCGATAACCAGACATACCATTATGTGTATATCATTATCATATATATATGTAAATATACAGGGCCAGATTAACCAATGAGTAACTGGCGGGATGGTTCCCTGGGGCCCATGTATACACACTGCCATTTCTAGGAGCTGTGGTCATGTACACCATGGATAGAGGTAAAAGAAGACAGCAAAGCTAAGTTAACATTAGAATAAGGTTAATGGAGATAAAGAAAATCAGAGACTGGGCACACATTTAAGGAACAGAAATTATGATGGGCACATGTAGGATGGGCAGAAGTGACGGCACACAGGGCACCACAACATTTTTGTTCAGTGGGCAAATAAATTATGTAAACTTGACATCCCCCCCCCCTCCAAAAAAAAAGTTAACATAACTTTAGACACTCAGCACTTGTGTAAAGTCCTATGTCCTACTCTCTGCCAGGGAAGTAGAAGGCTGTCTGTAAATCATCATGCCAGACATCGTACCCATCCAATCAGGGAATCCTTGACTCCCTGTGATTGGATGCTTAGTGTGCCTGACTTGACGATTGACTATGGGCACCCTGCCGTTGAGTAATATACTAGAATGACTGTGTCTAATCATACTATACATACGCAGGACGCCCATTGTTATTATGTGAGCCTCTGCCGCCGGGAAGGTAAAAGGGTTCTTGCCAATCATTATGTCAGACGCCCTACCCTAAGAGGATCAGGATGCCTTGACCCCCACTGATTGACAACTGCGGGTCTGCAGTGGGTGGATTGGTACCCTTCTCTCTTTGAGGGGGGACAGCCGCCCCCTGTTATCCCCATTCTGACGGCCCTGACAGCACATATACAAGAGGCAGAAGTGGACGACTGAGCACAAACAAGGGGCAGAAGTAAAGGTGGATGAACATATAAAGGGGCAGAGATAGAGGTTAGACAAACATTAAAGGGGCAGAAATGGCGTCCAGACACATATAGATGTGTTAATTAAACAAATAAATATATTTCTCTTTAACTACTTCTCCCTGCAAACCTCTGCTGCTTTTCTATTGGTCTTTTGCCCATCAAAAAATTAACGTTTGGAAGTCAGTTGCCATCATTAGATTTTATGCCGATATAAATAATAAGTCCAAAAAAAAAAAAAAAAATGGACCAGACCCAGACTTGAACTTATGAGCTTAGAGTTACACCTGGGCAAAACCATGTTGAATTGCAGGGGAGGTAAAATGAATGTCAGTGTGTGCATGCAGGGACAATACCTTATTGTTGCATGTTGCACACAGATACTGACCAGCGTTACTGTTACACTGTTATTACACTTGTGCTGGAAACAGCATCTCTCAACTCTAATACTGTTTGCAGCTGATGAAATTCACCTCCCCTGCAATTCAACGTGGTTTTGCCCATTTGTAACTTCTCACTGGTATGTCCAGTTCTGGATCTGGTCCAAAGTCACTGGCTCAGGCAGTAAAATGTACAATGAGCACATGTAACACTATCTTCTATGCTAATAGTTCTGACAGATAACCATACGATTTAAGATAGCGATAGAATATATAAGATATAAGGAGAGTCACAAATATTCTAATGGACTAGATCTAGTTAAATGACAGATTTTTCCAAATATTTATCTGTTACCTGGGATTCTTACACAGAATAAAAAAAAAATAGTTTATAACTTGTCAGATATTTCAGTTATATGACCAAAAATATTATAACCGTTATGTGTATTTATGTCCGTCTGTTGTTGAAAGCAGTCTATAAAAACATTTATGGCTGTAGATTGTTATTGATTAATCATAAAAAAGTTTAATCAGAAGACTTTTTAAGGAGAACGTGAAAACTTTCTCTATGCACATTCTCGTTAACTGTGTCAAAATAAGTAAAATTGACTTTTCTTTCTCTTAAATGGAAATCTCGCATTTGGTTATTTGCATTTCAATTATACTGTATATGCCGAAGTTAAAGTGTGTGTTGTGGGTATTTTATCTTAGCAAACAAGAGCCATACTTTTCCCTTTATATGTTGTTATTTCCCCCCATGTAATTAGTTTGTCTTGAACTATTAATCTAGAACCTATGCAGCATTCGTATGGAGGTTTGTGCTTACGTATGGGAGCAGCATCTCCCCCCCCTAAAAAAAAAAGATATGGTAGCACCGCTCTGCATGAGAAAGGGGAATGTCCACCCCTCTCCCACACATACCGTTTATGGGGTTTTGGACAGAGCTCGAAGAGGGATTGTAAGGTGACGGTATGGCACTAAGCCCCGCGCCCTACTGACCCACAATTTTTTTAAACTAAAGTCCCCCCCTTCAGTGCAGAGGGGGTGGGGCTTAGAGAAGGGGGCATAACTTCGCCGAAGAAGTGCCAGTATGCCATATCAGCATTTACCGGCCCACTGGGATCCCTGGTTTTGGACTTAAGAAGCCTATAGCAAATCAGCGCGGATCAGCATCCCCCCCCCCACTCCACAGTGTTACTTAGCACAGTACAGGGATTAGTTAAGCTAAAATGTAACCCCTCCATATGGTTTTTCAATCTAATTTCCGTATGTTTGGAGAACTGCATGTGAACGCATATAATTTAAGTGATCTACACAAGTAACTTGCTTAGATCACTCTACATACGTCTGGTTCCAGTCCAATGTTCAAGTAACAGCAGTTATTTTATATCTTTTGTTGTTTTCTGTCATTTGGCGAATAAGTCCTTTGCTAAAATATTATTTTATTGACTTGAGAGCAGGTAATTTAGCACTTCCCACTTGCTACAGAGTTCAGTATCTGACACACGTCACCGGGGACCAAAATGGTGGATATAATCTTTGAGGCGCGAAAATGTCAATTCCTATAGGCAACAATCAGTAGTGCAAAGACCTGGTAAACATAGTAGAGCACAGAAATATGTACGACAGTTCAGCCCATACTGCATACCTCCCAACTGTCCAAATTTCAGCAGGACAGTCGCAAATTAGGGTGATTGTCCCACTGTTTCTCCCACCCCAGACTTTGTGCCATTAAGGCAAAACTGGGCAGGGTTTGCATTGCACAAAAGGCAGGGCCTATTTGTCCTGGTCTTTTGTGGGCAAATGTTAGGTGGTATAATATACTGTACAACTCATATGAATCTCTCTGACCATGAGACCTACAGGGTGAAGGCACATCCCATGTATGCAAAACAAGAAATGTGCGATTGGCGTAAGTCCCACTTACGTGCACTAGGAGAATTGTGTGCACATCAAGATCAGGCCTAAAAGAGTTGCAAGATGAACGTCAGCTTCTGAAGAAAAAGCACAGATTATGAACAAGTCCTTGGTAGCAGTGTTAGATGAAAGTGGCGCACAGGTAATTTCAAGCGTTTCCAGGGAAAACACTTAGGCCTAAATTTACTAAGCAGGGAAATTGCAGAGTTTGAACTGTGGGGATGTTGTCCATAGCAGATTTGCGCTCACATTCTCCAGTATGTAAAATGAAACTTTGCAATATAGGCAACATCCCCACATTGCAAACTCCCTGCAGTCTCCCTGCTTAGTATATTTAGGCCTAAGTCCTTGAGAAACGGGTGAGTTTTGGTAGCAGTGTTAAATAGCGAAAGAATGCAGATAAATCCAAGCAAGAGGTGAAGACCCAAAGAAACTATACAGGAAAGCACACAAGATATGACTCTATAAACAGCCACACAAAGGAAGACAAATGAGCTTCTGATTGCCCAGCATCAGGCCACCACAGGAGCACATTTTGCTGTTCATAAGAGCAGTGTGTCCAGTGGCTCAGCTAAGGGACATTGAAGGTAGAAATTCGGACTGCCAAACTAAATACCTAATCTGATGCATAGAAAAGCATCTGTTCTTGTGCTGATAAAAGAGGATACGGCACCAGAGAGTTAAGATGAATACACACTGACATCTTTCAAAAAATCTGATGTGATATAACATTATTATTCGGATTTGGATCTGAAATCCAAAGCTGCTGCACAATGTCCTTGTACCCATTACGCTCTCATTTTCTTGTGGATCATTTACAAACTGTTCCCATAATCCTTTGCTGCAATAATATGCTGCAATAATATGCTCAGGTACTATGCAGAAAAATAAATGGAAATTGTTGCTTTGTAGATCATGTTTCAATAGGGACATCATCGCTATCAAAAATTAGGAGCTCCCAAAACAATTCTTAAACAATCTGATGCTGGTTGAGGTGATTCTATAGCATCACTGGACAGTACACACTTGTAAGATATCTGATGAAACTGTGGTTTGATCACATTATCTGCATGTTATTAGAAAAAAAAAACCCAGTGTGAACCCTGCTTTACATAGTTTACCTAGAGGAATCCTACATTCAAGAATTTTGTGGAGCTCCCATGTAAAATCTAGATCAGGGCTGGAAGTGGGGGTGTATCCAGGGGTATGCCATACCGGCACTTCTACTACGGATTTAATTGAAAAACCTCAAATCTCCATTGACTTCTATTCTGTGTTTCCATACTTCTTAATGTCCATACCTCCACTTCTAATTTTCCACTGACCACTGATCTAGATAGTATATAAGGGTACAAACAATGACTGGAGGAACAATTTACATAGAATGCATCTCCTCTAAGCATGACATATGCATCACACCTCCGTCCTGCCTTGGAAAGACTTCCAGAAGAAAAGTTATCTTTAAGTCTGGATCTGGTTCAGAAAAAGCATAAACAGGCCAAATGTTGTCAGTCTAAATCTTGTCCACAGTGTAGCCAACTTTACCGCCACAGCGTCCAAAATAATATCCTACAAAATACCAGCTGAAGAGACTCATTAAGACTAAATTGTGGATCATTGGGGGCTGACGTATCCCATAACGAGGGCAAATAAAACATGGCTTTTTATCATAATGGTGTTCACTCGCCTGGTAAGTGAAGGTCTGTTTGTGTTTGTAATTGTTCATTAATGAAATAAATGATGCCTTTAGGCATTTATTGACTATCTCTCAATTCTGCATGAAAAGCAGGCTAGTAATCTCTCTAATAACTCATCCACCCATCCAGATGTGGCTCGCTCACAATGGGAATGATGCTTACAAACATTGTCTTTTAACCTTGTAGAAACGTTTGACTGTGGACTGGAAAGTTTTTAATCAGAGAATGCGTTGCAAGGGAGCAGGGCCTCATAAAGAGCCACATGGACCTGGGGCTAAAAATGATGACCACTGTTGTGTCTGGTGGACAATTATAGGTGGTCTACACCAATTACGTAATTACACTATGCCCTCCTTCATAACATTATTCATTTCTCTATCACATTGCTTTCATTATCTGTAGCTCTATCGGCCTTATTGACAATGGAGGCCTGTAGTCCCATTAGTCCTATCCAGCCCTGCATAGGGTACAGTAATAGAGTTTGTAGATGATGTTGGCTGGTCTCTATCTGATAAGCATCTAAGAGCAGGCAAGGACTGAAGCCAGCTCTTACTGTACTATCTTCATACAATTTTCCCCACCGCCTACAGGGATCATATTATGAACTTTTATAGGGGTTTAGGTCCTACGAATTCAGAACCACAAAGATCCCCAAGACTGGGCAAGAACAAAATAATGCATTTTTATGATTAATGCATTAACTTCATTGGTCGAAGTGGAAATTTAGAAATGGGGTAATGGACATTCAGAAGTGGCGGTATGGAAACATAGAAAATAATGGAAGTCAATGGAAATTTGAAATTTTTCCATTACATCAGTGGGAGAAGTGCCGGTATGTCATACCCCCGTATACCCCCCACACACTTCGAGCCCTGATTGTACAAAATAGTGAACTACCCTTCACTTGAATTCAGATTTCAGGAATTCATATACATCGCTAAATGTATCTGAAATGTGCTTTGCCTCAATATGTCTGCAAAAAACATCTGCGTGGAGTTGAAGTTGAATTTGTGTGAGGATCGCACTTAAATGGCAAATGGCTTTTTCTGTCCATTGCAATGGCTGGCGAAAAAAATGACATCCAGAAAAATGACTTAATAATGACTTTAAGAAATGTATATCTATATCACATTTCTAAAATAATTTAATCTGAGGTGATATTTCAGAAATAAAAGTGTTATAAGTGCTTTTCTCTATATATAACTTGTTTAAGACCTGCAGTCTTTCACATTTTATTTCACTTTGCTGGTCTTGTCATTTGTGCAGTTTTCTTACTCTGATGATAATACTCTCTGCAAATGCTTGTTCTGCGGAATGAAAAGTATTTTTGTCAGACAGAACAAATATCCTTCATTTACATGTTTCACAGACTCAAGAGCCCGTATTACTGTGAAAGAAGCATTGCTGTTTTTCTGTCCACTGTTATGCTCATATATCAATGATATATTAATGATCTTAATAAGACCTCTTAGACATCTGATTGGATCAAAGCCCTTATTGTCTAATTTAAATATGCCCCCCAGACCACCAAGTGGGTGAGGATTGGCAGGACAGGCCCAGCGAACAGATCCCTTACTGTATTGTACATCATTATGTATGCTAGGAGACCCATAGAAGCACATCTGGGGCACGCATGCTTGCTGCCCCAGAAGCCACCTGGGATTGTGTACAGCAGGATCCGGTCCATCATCCTTAATACTATTGCAAGAACCTTCTGCTGCCACCTGGGAACTAGTGGTTTTACCTGCATTCTGACAAATGGGTCCATGCCACACACCACCCACAATTATTGCAAAATGTGTGGCCAACTATACTTTCAGCACCAACCCAGAGCCTCAGGCTCCTAACCACAAAATGTTCTCCTAACCACAAAAGTAGAGAATGCCTAAACACATGTAAATCACTCAAATTAATTCTATCTATTTTTCTGGATAGCACCACTGGAAGTAAAGGGGACTGGGGCTTTTCGGAATCTGTTGTCTTTACACCTGCAAAGCATTGTGGGAATTGCCACAATAGTAGTCCATTTGCAGCTATTTATCAAGATGGCTAGCACTTTTAGCACATGTATGAGTGTTGCTTGTGAATCGATAGTCATTTTATACACACATATATTGTATATAAATACTTACATACATATATACGTACATACATACTTATGTACATCCATACATACGTACATTCTTATGTAAATACATACATACATATATCTGTTCATACGTACATACATTTAATGGCAGTCTTAAAGGCTTAGATACTATAAACTGAAATATATATGCATACATCAAACTTCATTCTATTACATAAGTATGTGACGCACTGCTTGCACCAACAGCCTCAGAGTTTCATATGAGTCAACAATTGCTTATTGCTTTTCTAGCAGTTTGTTTCCAGGAGAACACAAAATCCCTCAAGCAAACCAGCAGCCAGTGAATGATGCCTATTTACCCATACAATAACTCAACAGAAAATAGAATATACTGATAGCTATTTAAAAATTTATATGTAGCAAAACCCACCCAGGAACAATACAATATGTCCTAGGACACATTCAAAATGTGTAACAGGACAATGGGAATTCAGTTTTAGGCCACATGCCTCATAGAAATTGTAGGCCACACATGTTGTCGCCCTTGCATATGATCCCTCACAACAGGTTTGAGATGGGCATGGGGCTGGCATGTCTTGGATAACATTTGTCAGTCCATGTTCCCACAGGTGTCAAGTTGGGTAGAACAGTTATAAGCCTTATTTATGTTGACATCATTATAGAAGGTGATAAGCAGGTGACGTGGTTTCAGTCTGATTAATGTTCATGTCTGTGCCAAGGCTTACTCTCTTAATCCACTAAAGCGACGCATCAAAATCCAAATGTCCTTTCATTGTCCTAATAAATTCCGGTCATAAATAAGACTATGTTTTATGAGATGAATAGAAATAAGAAATAACATAGATCATGTATTGAATGGATGGACTCTGGGATGACATTTTTATTTTTACGATCCGCTTGAGATTTGCAGGGTTTCCTTTGAGGTAGGGTCACATCATTCTCTAGAGAGTAGACAGTAGGTGTCAGAATTCTGTCTGCATTAATGCTTCTCTGCAAGCAATCCAATCTGTGTTTATGCCTTGGAGGTAAGTCAAAAAGCCATAGAAATTACTAGAAATTACTATTAAAATAGGCACTGACACCGAAAAAATGAGCAACTCCCCTTGTCTGGCTTATGTGTGGGTCTTAATTAAGGTTCTCCGCATTCCTAGATTGCTATGAACCACACACCGGTTGCTACAAAAAAATGAGTATGATCCTTACTGTCTGAGAAAGTAAGACACTCCACTGACGCTGCTGCAGCTCCTCTGGGGTGGAGCTACATTCATACTTAGGTAAGCTTACCTTGCTTTTTTTACCCCACAAACTGGTGGGTAGGCTGCTGATTATGAGCATACTGGCTAATCAGACCCTGCTTATGCGAGTCAATATTTTTGGAGATGGAATATCTTTATTGTACATTGTAATACAAATTGATGCCCATGAGTTTAATAAATTTAGCCTGGACAGGTTTAGATAGTTTGGATCTGATACAAATTCACGGAAAGGAAATCAGGATCTGGTACATGCTCTTGGTCCTTTGACATGGTGGAGTCATGTATATATTGAAAGCTGGACAGAACAAATGTTATTTATATTTGTGACCACAACAAGCAAGACACGTTTTGATTGGCTGATTAATACAGTAGGGTGGGTAAAGGATAACACAAGGGTAGCATCAGTGATTATACAGTATGAGAGCAGCCTTTTCTGAAATAGAGTCCTGCAGTGAAGTCAGTGAACCTCTGAGCGATATATTAAACTGCCACAGTTCTCATGTGAACATTTCAATTGCAGAGTTAGTTGCCCTTTAAGCCGTAGTTAGTAGCACTGCACAATGGGCTTGAATAAAGACTTGACACAATCAGTGTGTTCATTCTTGTCATATTCCGTATTGTCTCAGTCACTCAGATCTTATTATTAAGACAGCAGTAATGTTTCAGGACTGAGAGCAATGTAAGCTTCCAGCTTCTGCAGTGCTATCCTTCAACCATATCAGACTCCATTCCTCTGTTTCAGACAGTCACAGGCATTGTATTATTAAAAATAATATGTGAGGGAAGCATTACAGCTTGAATGTGGCCTGGTGGAAAATAGAGTTATTGTGAGGTGCACCTTCACAATCTACCTGCCATAAAGACAGTAACATTTCTATCATTAAGTCCTTTTACTATTGTACATTTGTGCTCGTTCCTCTTATTAACTGCCAAGCTTTTTTTTTTAAAGATGCCTCTTGCACAGCTAAATTGCTCCTGAATCCTATTCACTTTGGGTTCCTGATTGGGGCCAATATTCAGGAGTCAATTGCTTAACTGGGAGTATATTTCTCAACCCTTCCAGGCTTAAAAGGAAAGAATACAGAGTGCTGCGTAGGCAAGAGGGAACATAAATGACCGATTGAGTCTTACGCACATTGGTCAACATGGCATTTCGTGTACTTGAAAAGAAACAGGGCAGGATATGGGTGGCATGTCCTAGCTCCTCCATCTGGAGGTGAGTAAGGGGTGGTTAAAGTCCATGGGTCTTTTTCTTTGTCATTGGGAGTGCCAGGTGTTTTCTTTTTAAGAATATAGTCAAACCTTCTATTCAGTTGTCCAAATTTTTATTTCAGTGTGGTTTTGTGAGGTGGGATTCATAAATCTGCACTTCGAAATCCCACCACTGGCAGCTCATTGCCGGATTTCAGAATTTTTAAAATGTCTAATGTTAGAAAAGCTATTCAATGAGTGGGTAAGTATGGCCAAATATTTCACCCATTTATTTCAGTGAATACTTATTTTACCAATATTCAGAACCAGACGGAGGTGAAACAGACAACGGAGCATCACCCGACAATGGTATAGTTTTAGGTTACATGGAGGGGATAGAGCACAGAAGATAAAGGCTAGAGTTAGGCTGTACTGCGAGGATGCGATGAGTGGAAGATAGTAGGGAAGGGTTAGGGTTGGCCAGCTAGAGGAAATGGTTAATAGAAGGGGAAAGTTAGGGTTAGATTGTGATGAGGGAATGGAAGATAGTATGGAAAGGTTAGGTTTGGGCTGCAAGAGGAAATGGTAAATTGAAGGGGAATATTAGGGTTAGATTGTGATGAGGAGATGAAAGATAGTAGGGAAGGGTTAGGGTTGGCTTGCAAGAGGAAATGGTTAATAGAAGGGGAATGTTAGGGTTAGATTGTGATG